>CM065599.1:24169180-24210334 GCA_033119425.1 Bufotes viridis
CCCCTGCTCTAGGGCATTGAAGTGGTTAACGGTAAAGTTCCTACTGGTCTAGGAGGGTAAAGGTTTACATGTTGCTAAGCTTCCTTCTTAAATATCAGTCAGTCCTTTGGGGGCCCCCTAGAAGAACGGGGAACTGGACAATTACTGGCCCCCAAACTGGTATATGCGAGTTCTTGTTCTTGATTGATGTCAGGGGAAAGAAGGAACTTGCATGTTGAATTTGAGTTGTCTAGCAGCAGCTTTCCCATCTGCCCATTGACATAAACATGCATGCTCAGCTTAGACAAGTATGCAAGTTCATGGGGAAGATTAGACAGATAGCTGCTGTATGATCACTGACATGTATGATTAGAGTTACCCTTTAAATCCCTGATCTTACTGCAGTAGTCAGTACCTCAGATTGTAACTGTTCTGTGCTTGGGTAACAGATTTTTCAAACTCATACACTAACACATATCTGCCACATTGCTGTTGTGCTGCGGCCCTCGATTATAGCCTGTATTTACAGCTCAGAGCTGAAATCACAATTCTGCTTGCTGCTATTGGAAACAGTCTTGGTGTATGATACACCCCTAACTGTTCAGCCTAGCTCCTATAATGCAATGGGACAGATCTGCTGTTCTCTATATGCCCTTGCAGTGAGCGAGAAATGCTGGGAAATGTCAGCTCTGACACCCGCAGAATTTTGATTGCAGCTCTGACTGTAAATAAGTTATTCAATCAATTTCCTGTGTAGATTCCTTCTTCATAAAAAAACATGCAGTACAATAGATTTCTCCTTGCTGATCTTTGTCCTATTAAATGCCCTTATTTCAGCAGAAATAAACCTGCAGAATTTTGAGTGCAGCTCTGACTGTAACTCATGATCCGTACAGGATAACGCATGTCATGTATTTACAAAGTTACTCAATTTTCTGTGCAGATTCCTTCTTCATAGAAAACCTGCAGTACAATAGATTTTTCCTTGCTGATCTTTGTCCTATTAGACGCCATTATTCCAGCAGAAAAAAAAACAGCAGAATTTTGATTGCAGCTCTAACTGTAACTTGTGATCCGTACAAGATAATGCATGTAATGTATTTACAAAGTTACTCAACAATTTCCTTTGTAGATTCTTTCTTCATGGAAAACCTGCAGTACAATAGACCTCTGTGTAAACGTCTTTGCAGATCTTTGTCCTATTAGACGCCATTATTCCAGGGCAGCGCAGGAGTATACGGTGAGTGCAATGCAGCGGTGTGAGATTAAGGATAATGGTAACCTACAGAAGACGTTAGAAGCCGAGTCGACCATGAATACTTCGAACCCCATAGTAAAAACAATGAGATTACAAATCCACCTACCACCTTCAATTACCGTAAGAGCAACAATTACAAGGTCGTACTCCTACAGTCGCCCTGCCGTGAAAATGAGAGGAAAATGTTCCATTAGCTTAATGAAGAGAGTACGAGGAAGCTCAAAGTAACATTTTATCTGTATTAGCCCCCGAGGAGTGGGGCCGGGCCAGAGACGGGGTAACAATTAAACTTCCCCACAATTAACCCCTATGATGTTTCAATTATTTACCTGATGAGAAAATAAAAGAGAGCAACCGTAAAACGTTCACGTTCATCCGCGCTATAGTGGGTTTCCATTCACGCCCGTCTATACGGCGCAGACAGGTCGTCTTATCTAACCGTTTGTAAGATCCTCACCTGTCTCGCACTCCGGTGTGACCAAAAAGGGTCCTCGTGGAGCTGCGGGACAGGTTACGCGTGTCTCCACTGATACACCAGCTCCGAGCCCTTTGCGAACCAACGCGGGGACGCATTTGCGTGTGCGCCAGAGGGGAAGACCGCATGGGTTTCGGGGACAGCTGGGTCGGGCTAGTGGCACTATGCCGCGTCCGAGCTTGTCTCCGGTTCCTATTGCGGATTCTATTCCGGTGTCCATGTCGACGTGCTCGCATACTCCCGCAGAGCCTGTTGTGCGTCTGCGTGCACGTTCGAAAGCGGGTTCGCAAGGGGATACGCGGTCGAGCATACGTGCTTCTTATGCGCTTCGCCGACCAGCAAGGAGAATAGTACCTGGCCGCAAGTGCAAAGTAGATTAGGGGGCCAGCATTGGTCTAATTGACTAATGACTGACCAAGCCTTGTACACAGGTGTAGGCAGGGTCATGACCTATTGGGGGTAGACACTCGGCGCCCTGGGATTTGTTAGCAGGCACATAAAAGATGGCCTCCCAGGTCGGTCTGTGCCCACTGTTATTCTTCCTATCCAGGTGCAGGTCAGTACTGCTTACTTCTGAGAGAAGATTGCTTGGACTCCGTCCGCTCCAGTGGGACCCAGGACCCAGGATTTTCCGTGAAGCATCCCTTCACCTGTCAACCAGCTCTGGGACTAATGCACGGTTTGGGACTTCTCCTGGCTTTCCCTCAGTATTGTGTACCTGTTATTTTGCTCCAGCAAGTTACCTGGACTTTTGGTTCGTTTTTGTGAATAAACACCTTTGATTTGAACTTCACTGGTCTGTTTGTTGGTGCCTTGCATTACACCGTTATATTATAATCAGGGCTGGATTGGCTATGTACACCTTCGGAGACAATTTTTGTTTACGATTGCATCTTACTCACTTTGGGCACAAAAAAAAATCCTATTTTCAGTTGGCCTTTATTAAAAATATTGAGCCATTCTGTCACAAAGGGTTAACTGTTTTTCTAGCTGTGTGACTGGTACTTTCACTTTGTGATGGTTATTAAGGTCATAAAAACTTAATTAGGCCACATTCTTCTCAGTGTTTATAATGTCAGAGAGCAGAGATAAGGAGACTGTCTTCTCCTGGTCTGACGGAAAAGACACAGAGAATCTGAAGGGTGCTTCTAGAGTATGTCTGCTCTGTACAGAAAAAGGGACGCCATATTTTTAATAAAGACCAATTGAAAAATTATTTTTAGCTCAAAATAAGTACAATACAATAATAAAATAAAAATTCCCCCAAAGGTGTACATAGCCAATAATTCTTCCAAACAATACAGTTCCCAAATAATGCTGCCATATCATGCACAAAGGGGTTAGGCCAGGAAAAATATTCTACATTTTTCAAGCCAGCACCTGCATATGAATACTTATATTATTATAATTGCATGTAATTACAAATTTAGCATAGCCATTGAGCTATTCAATAAAATGTATCTGTATAGCGCCACCTGCTGCCTGTTCTTTTACTTATTTCTCTGTCACCTCACTGAGAAGGTCGCACATGCTCAGTTTCATCTTTCAACTGTCTTCTGAGCTGTGATAGGGAGAGTATGGACACGCCCCCTGAGCTGTGATAGGGAGAGCATGGACACGCCCCCTTAGCTGCAGCAGAAAAGGACACTCCCCCTGAGCTGCCAGCTTGATATAAATCTAGCAGAACAAGGAGTGGGGAGATCTCTGGATCCATGTGAGGTACAGGGCTGGTTCTAGCTTTGTTAGAAAGAGATGGTCATGTACTATATGATGTCCGATTTTCATTTTTTACATTAGTCAAGGGATAACCCCTTTAAATAATGCTGTCAGTACAGGAGGATAGTCCCGCGGTCGGGCTTGAACTAACAGCATCTAAGTTCATTACATTCCGCAAAATCCAACCGTCACACGTAGCGCGTTTCACGGTTCACAAGCAGCCATGTAGTAATTGACCATAGGACTAGTTCTCTCCCTTGTAGAATTATGGCGATTTCCAGACCGTTGGATGCCAGATTGAAGGACTTTTTACTGTGTTAGTACATGTGTAGTCATCGTGGGTGCGTGCAAATAATGTTTTATTTCGTATATTGATTTTTCGTATATGATTTGTTTATTGATTGCGGAAATCACTTCCACTTTCTGCGGCAGAGGGAGAATATTGATCATCTTCAGGAGAAGGAAGTGGCCTGAGGTCTGTCTCAGTGACACAAGAAGATGGAGGTCTGCCGTTGTTACGTGTATATGGACTGTTACCGTGAACCAATCCTTCTGTAACATACCTCCTATAAATTTGGATTATATTAGATGGAGAAGAAAAGAAACAACCACCGGTTAAGACGGGCAAATATTCTGCTTTTCCTTAGCCATAGTTTTCTTTAAAGTTAATCTCTGGTTCAAGAAGAAAAATTCACATTAACTAGGGAATGAACAGAAGAACACTTACCAGGTGACCACCTCTGGTTTAGAAAAACAACAAGGTAGTCCCTCTACTGTAGCCAGAGCGGAGAACAGATAATACACTGTCTCTCAGTTTGGAGGACCCATTCATGAGTTACATGAAGGGACTACTGATTTCAACAGCCCAACGTGTAATGCTTCATTTCCCCTGTGGAGGCACTGTAGAGAAATGGAACACCTTCTGCTGGTTCCATCACCAACTACAGCTGATTGCTACTGGTCCCAGCAGCTGGACATCCTATGATCACTTGGGGCCTTCTAATAAAAAAAGGAATTGTCCAAAGTGGACAACTCTTTTATGAAATACCCTTCATTATACTAGAAATATGATTACATTTGTAATTTAAAGTGGTGCTTCAGTTGTCAGCTGAGCTATGTGCAGTTACCCGCTGGTTCACTGCTAAAGGGTTAATACCAGGTTCACTGCTAAACGGTTTATACCGAGTTGATTAGTGTTCACTGTGATACTGAATATGATTTCTGCACTAGGTAACCCAAAAAGTATAAGTATAGGTAGGAAACAGTTAACGGCAGTTTCTTAGTTGGTTGTAGGGTAATGGGTTGGTCGCATTTTCCCGTGGTTAGTGAGAATCTGCAAGTAAGCAAGCTGGAGTGAAGACCTGTTTGGTGTGTACTCTTGCCAAGTAGACCAAGACAAACCCTGCTCCAGGAAACACTATTCCTGTGTGTCCGCTGCCGTCCCGCTCTCCTGGGAGGGCACGGGTCCTGCTCCACTCACCCTGTGTCTTTTGTAGTTCCAGAACTCTGGCAATAGGCAATTTGCCCTGTGTGTATTAGGACTTGAATTCTTTAACCTTCTGTTTGCAGGGTTAATCTTTTCCTGCTCTGTGAGCTGCTACATGACTGTGTCCTACTGCTAATCAGCTGTTCCTATATATACCTAGCTGTTTCCTTCTGTGGTTGCTTGTGCAATAGGTATCTACAGATCCTGCCAGGTCCATTGGTTTGCTTGACCCTGTAAAAGAGCGATATATCCATTTTCTTGCCTCTGCACTGATGTCTGCCTGTCTTCTGGCCGCTGAATCACTGCCTCCTGATCTGTGTCTGTTCACTGTGCTGGCCCTGAGCTGTCTGCCCTGATCTCTGGTCTGTATTCGGATTTGCACATACTCTGCCTTCTCTGACCTTGGCCTGTTTCCTGATTACAAATATAGTCTAAAACGTTGGTGTTCTGCATCAGTGTCTCTGATTCACGTGGGCCCTGCAGCGAAGACCAGATCCCTGTATAGGGGTTAAAGGGTGAAAACCAGGGGACCGCCAGGAAAACGCCTTTAGGAATAGCCCAAAGTCAAACTGGTTAGTTGGCACAGTGAGTCCACACCCATTGTCCGTTACATCCTGTAAAAGCTGCCAGAAAAAGAAACTTTGCTAAAGATTAACCTCTGAGAGAAAGAAGGTTGAGGACTATGATCTTGAACTGAGTCAATAAAGATAATGCACTACAACGGCTTTGGACTTTACTGCCCGTGGTTTGGTTTACTCTCTTTTTGCACCCACCAAACTTCTGAGACAGGCTGGTCATGCGATCTAGGACTGCACCTCGTAGTTAGGCACTGTAGAGAAATATTGAGGAATTTCATGCCTTTGGACATTTTGGGAAGATTGCTATTGATTATGAAGAGAGAGACTCGTGGAGGATTACCATCATAATAGCCAACTTATTATATATGCAGCCTTTTGGAAAAAAAACCTACTTTGTGAAAACTTTCAGGACTGTGCCTGCTCTACGTATTTGTAATGTGACCACCATCATCTATTCAGTAAAAGAGAGACCCTACTTTGCTATAATCAAACCACCCTAGTCTGTTGACTCTAAACCTGATCATCATCATCTACTTCCTGTTCTCTAGACATGCACCCCACTGCTCATGCCTTCTTAACATCAAGGGCACCTCAGCCACCACCAGGCAGGAGACCCCAAAAGTCCAGGGTGTTCCACAAGGGGAAGAAGGGTTGCGCCCCTCCATTCACTGCCCTCGTGACCTGCAAGAGTGTTGGAGAAGGAATTACCCACTGCGAGGACTACAACCACCCTCACCGCTGCACATGTGGCATATGTACCTTCCAGCAGAGGAAGTGTTAATCCCCAAATGCTCTATACTCCTATTTTTGTGATTTTTTTGGTAAGTTGCTTTGTACTAGAATGAACTCAGAAGGGAGGCAGAACCTAAGCCTTTACATTAAACTTGAAAAGAGGCGGGAGGGGGACAAGTCTGGTTTTTTGCATTATCTCAGTATTTCTGTCCCACAGCGTTGTCTGGCCCAACTCCTTCAACCAGTAATTTTTTTAAATTTTTTATTTTTATTTTTAAATCCAATGAATTTGCTGCCGTATATTTCAGCTCTGCCGCCATTTCTATATAAGTTCGAAAATTATTATTATTATAAAAAGGCACTGCAATTTTTTTTTTTACCTTACTGGTTAAATTAACATTCATTTGTTAGGGTTGCATGGAAGTATACATTATTTTACCCGCTGTGTGTTCAAAGTCGTCTTGTCATAGCAACAGCATGCCAGCGTGAAAAAGCTTTCTCACAAATAGGCAAATACATGCCTTTTGTGAATTAAAAGGTGTAATTATATCAGCTTCAATACCTTCGAGAGTAAAGCGCTAAAAATAAGTGTAAAGGAAATGTTAGAAAATATTGGAAATTAAAAAGGACAAAATAAGGTGTCATTTAATTTGGGCATAGGCACAGACACAAAGAAATGGAGTGCGCAGGACTTTCCTTTTTTTCCCCTATGATTTCCTAGTGGCTATTATTTTTTATTAGAGGGCTCGTAAATGAAGGACGAGAGATAAAGGGCAGATATTTCATTGTCTGAGACCACTTGATCGCGCTGCAGTCTAGAATTTGGCTAACCTCTCGTATACTCTAACTGTGCCAAATTTTTAGATTTCTTTAATTATTCTGCTCTTAAAGAGTCATTGCCATTAAAAAGCAATTTCATATGATTTAGTAAAATGTTCTCCGCTAGGAAATATTTTACTCATTTTGAAAACATTGGAGCAGGTTTATCAAAGTAATTTTCTGATGTAAATACATGAAAAAATGTGATGTTCAATCCCTTTGTTATAGTTATGAAGCCCCTGCTCCACTTTTTAAAATGCATAGGAAAAAGTGGGTGAGACTTCTAATTAGAAGTGGCGAAATTTAAAGGAGTTATATGTAAAAATTTTAAAACGGACAACATATAGTACATGGCAATCTCTTTCTAACAAAGCTAGAACCAGCCCTGTACCTCAAAAACTATGGCCCTGTACCTCAAAAACTAGAATATGGAGACACTAAAACATCATTTTTGTTGTTTCAAAAATGCTGTTATTGTGTAAAACTTAAGTAAATAAAGTAAACATATTAGGTATCGCCGCGTCTGTAACAACCTGCTCTATAAAAATACCACATGACCTAACCCTTCAGGTGAACACCGTAAAGAAAAGAAAATAAATAGGGAGTCAAAAGCCATTTTTTGTCACCTTACATCACAAAAAGTGTAATAGCAAGCGATCGAAAAGTCAAATGCACCCCAAAATAGTGCCAATCAAACCGTCATCTCATCCCGCAAAAATGATAATCTACCTAAGACAATCACCCAAAAAATAAAAAAAAACTATGGCTCTCAGAATACGGAGACACTAAAATATCATTTTTTTGGTTTCAAAAATGCTATTATTGTGTAAAAGTTAAGTAACTAAAAAAGTGGACATATTAGGTATCGCCGCGTCTATAAGAACCTGCTGTATAAAAATATCACATGACCTAACCCCTCAGATGAACACCGTGAAAAAAAAAATAATGGTGTCAAAAAAGCCCTTTTTTGTCACCTTACATCACAAAAAGTGTAATAGCAAGCGATCAAAAAGTCATATGCACCCTAAAATAGTACCAATCAAACCGTCATCTCATACCGAAGAAAATGAGCCCTTACATAAGACAGTCACCCAAAAAATAAAACTACAGCTTACAGAATGTGGAGACACTAAAAAAATCTTTTTTAAAAAAAATGCTTTATTATCTAAAACTGAAACAAACAACCATATTTGGTATTGTCGCGTCCGTGACAACCTGCTCTATAAAAATAGCACATGATCTAAGCTGTCAAATGAACATTGTAAATAACAAAAAATAAAAACGGTGCTAAAACAGCTATTTTTTGTTACCTTGCCTCACAAAAATTGTAATATAGAGCAATCAAAAATCATATGTACCCTAAAATAGTACCAAACAAACTGCCACCTTATCCCGTAGTTTCCAAAATGGGGTCACTTTTTTGCAGTTTCTACTCTAGAGGTGCATTAGGGGGGCTTCAAATGGGACATAGTGTCAAAAAACCAGTCCAGCAAAATCTGCCTTCCAAAAACCATGTGGCGTTCCTTTCCTTCTGTGCCCTGCCATGTGCCCATACAGCAGTTTACGACCACGTATGAGGTGTTCCTGCAAACTACAGAATCAGGGAAATAAATATTGAGTTTTGTTTGGCTGTTAACACTTGCTTTGTTAGAGAAAAAAAATGGATTAAAATGGAAAATCTGGCAAAAAAGCGCCATCACCTCCTTCACTGTCTCTCTTCTAAACGGTATGTTGCCATTCCATGCGGTATGTACATGTAGAGGACATGTAGAATTGTTACTTCACTGTTCTTTCCACGCATGGGCTAATTTTATGGCATACCACTGTATTGTTATGCACTTTATATAGACCTTGCTACGATATTGTATATCTGGGGCTTGTTAACACTACCTTTATAGGTCTATACACTGCTGTACTCTTTTGGAGAGCTGCTATTTGAGGTGCTGTGCATCTGTGTTCTTTTCCCCACTTATTTATTATTTTTGTATTGTGTATATCATGTTTTTACTCTGATTATCAATAAAAAACACTTTTTAATCGTTTATTTATGGCGTTATTTGCACTCCTTTTTGTGATCAATCTATATATTAGGAGTGTGCCGTTTATTTGAGACCATATGGTGATCTAACTTGGTGTTATTCTTGTCTACATTGGATTCACCACCCGGGTGTGGGCATTGCTGATTAATCTGGTTCACATCAGACTGAGGTGCCCCTTGGGCACTGCTGAAGAAATTATTGTATACAAAACATGTAAACGTACCCCCCCCCCTCTTCTGAAAACTCAAAATGGAGAAAACAGAATTCAGAATCTTCCCCCATGTCACTCAGCCCCTACCTGTCCTAGGCATTACAATTAAAAGCACTGTCTTTTCTCCAGTCTCACAGGTCCACTGCCTGTCCTTCAAGCCACACATCCAAACATTAACACCACCTGCTGCTTTTAACTCAAGAAAATCTCTCATATTTGCCTCTTCCTTAATCCGGAGTCAACTAAAATGCTAGTGCATGCCCTCATCATCTCCTGCCTTGACTACTGCAACATCCTCTTCTGTGGCCTCCTATCTAGCACTCCTGTACCCTTCCAATTTATCTTCACCTTGGCTACCCCGTTAATCCAACTTTCCCTTCTGCCAATCATTTCCTGGTTCCCCATTGCCAGCAAATTCAGTTCAAAATACTACTACTTATGACGCCGTCCACAATCTTCCCCCTTCTTACATCTCTGACCCACTCTGTCGCTGTGCCACTATTGTAATGGTTACTGCCACTGCTTCTGCCGCCGCCACCGCCCTCACTCTTTCATGGTGCCATTATTGTGGGAGATGAGCAAAGTTCTTAAAAATTCAATTTGGCTGCTTACGCAAATTTTACAAAAAAAATATCTTCATGACAAATTACTTCCTCATGAAGTGTTGTTACCACTTTTTTTTTACCCCGCTCCTGTCTTTGTTGGTCTAACTTAATCCTATGTATTTTATGCAAGTCCTCCACATTGTGCATATGTATTTCCATGAAACTGTTATGTTTAAGTGTAATAACCTGCAAAACTTGGCATTGCTATTTGCTCAGAGGATGGAACCTTTTTCCCATTCTCTCTCCCTATAAGGAGGGGAGGGTTTAGTTTAGTGTGAGCAGTCTTAGAGTTATCCCCTGCTGGGGAAGCAACAGGCCCCCGTCTCTGCCGGATGTGCCTTGCTGAGGCCATATCTTAAAGCCTTAAGAGCCAGGAAGAAGTTGCCCTGGACTCATTAAAGAGACAAGACTACAAAGACAAGTTGCAGTTTGGCTACAGCCAAAAGAAAGATTCCTATTTAAGCTTGTCAGCACAGCAGAGTTGAGAGAGCTACAGATATAGCAGGGCTAAGATTGTTGCCTGCCACAGTTAATGCCAAAACCTGCTGAAAACCAAGACAAAGCCTGTAAATTGTTTAGAGAAACGTTTATTCAAGTAAAGCTGCATTTGAACTTCCTCACAAGGTCTGGACTCAATTTATTCTTCATTATCCAAGTTAACTACCTCCTTTGTATGCTTCGGAGCCAACCCTGAGGTTCAGCGTATCCAGGTAGGAGCACCGTGACACTTGCACAACAATATCTTTAGGGACATTGTAGGTCACCCTACACCACTCTGGCATTCCTACACCTCGGTACCACCATATCTCTAAAAGGGGGCCTTGTGCTCTCATTGCTGAAATGTAACTGGCGTCAAGATAAAAACATTAAAAACCTTTTATCTATTGTGGCAATGTGAACGTTGATGTGTGCAGTGAAGCCCCGGGGAAACCTTTAGACAGGGCTGTTGTTTGCACCGAGAGCGTGTCTCCAAGGTGCCCGGCCTTGGTGGAGTAAAAGCCCCAAGTTAAGTAACATAGTAACATAGTACATAAGGCCGAAAAAAGACATCTGTCCATCCAGTTCGGCCTGTCATCCTGCTAGTTGATCCAGAGGAGCCATATGTGGACTAGTGTTGAGCACGAATATTCGAATAGCGATTTTTTTAGCGAATATCGGCACTTTGCTAATTCGTGAATATTTCGAATATAGCGCTATAAATTCGCTATTTCAAATATTCGGGTTTTATTATTCGCATTGCGATTTCAACTTAGCACCGCTACACTCCACACTCGCCAACTTCGTCAAGTGTGGAGTGTAGCGGTGCTAAGTTGAAATCGCAATGCGAATAATATAACTTAAAGTGGTCACATTGCGATTTCAGCTTGGCACCGCTATATTCCATGTTAGTTGGTAGCCACTAAAATAATTAGTATAGCTGGCTCCAGATAGTTCCAGGGCGGGCTTTTACTGGGAACAGGTAATGTGCTGGGTGGGTGCCTGTTCCCCATGTTCCAGTCCGGGGTTTCAGACATGTTCGTGTCCATTTCGTCCTGCTGCTGGACAAGGTGTGTCCCACTCTGGAGAGATCTTTGGAAACAGAGTCGGGCAGAGGCTCTGTGTGAGTGGTCTCAGCCAGGTTGGCTGAGGGGCCACGAGCCTAGGCGATAGCCTGAACTTTGGGGACACAGTGACGCCTGCGGGTACAAGGGTCACAAAGCCAGAGTCGGGAAGACTACTGGGCCACACTCCCCAAAGGCACCTGCTACAGTCGGGAGGCTGCTGGACTGCAGGGGTGAAAAAGCCGCATGTTGGTACCATGTGTGAACAATGTTTGTTCAGTGAGGTAGGATTATCCCTGTTTAGTTAGAGCCCAGACGGGCAAGGTGTTTTATTTTGTTATCTTTGCTATGCCCTGTGCCACAATAAAAGCAATGTTTGGCCCCTAAAGCTGCGATGGACGACAATCTTTGTGCAAATGATCCCCGAGACCAGAGCTAATCCCTACACTATTCATGGGCCCTGTGGGGAGGCGCCTGCTGCAGTAGCAGGTGCAATGACGGGGAACGGCGATTGCGCTGCTCCTTGTCATTGAACCATTGAGATGCCGCGTTCATTGCTGATCACGAATCTGAGATGAATATTAAGGCCTTTCAGGGGTTGTTCATTTAAAATAAATTGAAGGGGTTGTCCAGGTTCAGAGCTGAACCCGGACATGTCCCCATTTTCACCCAGGCAGCCCCCTTGATATGAGCATCAGAGCATTTCATGATCCAATGCTCTCCTTTGCTCTGTGCTGAATCACGCAGGGCAAAGTTTTTTTCTGGAGATCCGGTGATGTACCCGGCTCTCCATAGTAAGATAGACGGAGGCTTCCACCTAGCAGTGAGCCCAGTGATATCACCTGCAATAATGGGTGGGCTCTAGTGCTGCTCTAGCCTGCAAAAGGGCTAGGGCCTGCCCATTAATGCCGGTGACTTCACCGGGAACACTGCTAGGCGGAAGCCTCTGCCTAGCAGTGTAAAAAATATAAACAAACAGCCCTTGTCCTGCGCGATCCAGTGCATGGCAAAAAAGAGCATCGCTGAAAATGGGGATATGTCCGGGTTCTAACCTTTAATTTGTATTTACCTTAACTGTTTGAGCGCAAAGAGGCTGCCACGGCCATCTTGCTTAATGATCCTGTGCAAATTCTCGCTCAGTGCGTGATGACATCATACATCACCGCGCACAAGATTTCATGCAGAATCTTCAAGCAAGATAGCCATGGCGGTCTCGTCCGCTCAAACGGATAAGGTGAGTATGAAATTTTTACCGCCATTTCAGGAAAAATTGATTCGTTACCATGAAGCATGAAGAAATCCAGCTTTGCGGCTAATTTAATTTTCCATGAAATTCGTATCGAAGTCGACTTTAGATACTTCAACACTAACTATTGTCACGTTTCCTGTCACTGCTGCTGCTGCAACCACCGGTACTCTGTCATGGGGCCACTACTTGAATCTTGGGGCAGTGCACGGTTAAGTACACTGTGATAAATTAGACCTGACGCTAACATTGACCTGTAATACTGACGCACAGTAATTCGAGAGCTGACTGCAGTTAAAGTTCCAAGCCTTCACACTGAGATTGGGCCAGATTTATCGTGACAAATTAATTCGGAAAGAAAACTAACTAATTTCTTGATGAACTTTGGCGAATCGTCCAAATCAAATTTTTCAAAACTTCACTCGTCTCTAATTAGGATTATGGGGGATCGGAAGTGGAAACCTCACTGATCATAAACTGATAGCATATTCTAGCAATATGCTGTAACCTTAACCCCTTTAACCCTAAATCTATATATTTTTTTCGTATTTACTTATTTTTGCATCATCTCAATGCAACATCACATGTTTTGATGGTCACTGGGATCGTGATGTGACACACAATATGCTGGGGCTGTTACCTGGCTCACGCACGTTAGATTTCATTATAGAAAATTTCTGCGGCTGAAAATCTGTTCCATTCATGTGAATGGGGTTGTTTTGACGGGAAGCACATGGATTTTTTCAAGCCTCATTCAGATGAATAGAACTGATTTTCAGTCGCAAAAATGTTCTGCAACATAATCTGCAGCGTGTGAAGGCGCCTCAGGATTTAAGTTTATTCATGTCACTATTTCATATGAAGCCAAATCCTAAAACAATTATTATTTGATGGATGGTATTTTTGTAGGGAAAGATGGCCGCTCTGCATGTCACCCAGCACCATACCTGTGCATTGTGATGTCACCCAGCAGCAATCTCTATTGTGATGTCATCGGGGTATATAAGGAGGCGCTGGGCACAGAGCGGTCACTCATCAGTTGGATGTGACACGTGAGTACTCCATCATTACCATGTCTGTATCTGTAGCTGATAAATAAGTGCCCGCTTCCCAAATCCATAGCCTCTCTTGTAAGAAAGCACTAGACTTCAAGGCATGCTGAGACTTGTAGTTCTACACCAATACATAATTCAGTTAGACCCACTGGGGGAGATTTATCAAACTGGTATAAAGTAGAACTGGCTTCGATGTCCATAGCAACCAATCAGATTCCTCCTTTCATTTATAAAAGGAGCTGTCCAAAATGAAAGGTGAATCCTGATTGGTTGCTATGGGTAACTAAGCCAGTTCTACTTTACACCAGTTTGATAAATCTCCCCCATTATATTTATGGGTTATCCCTCATTATCTTTCTAGTACAAGCTCTTGTGGGGGCCTAAGGGGGTCATTTATCAAACTGGTGTAAAGTAGAACTGGCTTAGTTTCCCATAGCAACCAATCAGATTCCTCCTTTCATTTATAAAAGGAGCTGTCCAAAATGAAAGGTGAATCCTGATTGGTTGCTATGGGTAACTAAGCCAGTTCTACTTTACACCAGTTTGATAAATCTCCCCCATTATATTTATGGGTTATCCCTCATTATCTTTCTAGTACAAGCTCTTGTGGGGGCCTAAGGGGGTCATTTATCAAACTGGTGTAAAGTAGAACTGGCTTAGTTTCCCATAGCAACCAATCAGATTCATTGCTATGGGAGCTGTCAAAAATGAAAGGTGGAATCTGATTGGTTGCTATGGGAAACTAATCCATTTCTACTTTACACCAGTTTAATAAATGACCCCACTTATGCTCACTTCTCTCTGTTTTTTCAGGTTCGCAGGCTGAAGGGATTTTGTGACGAAACGTCATGCGCTTCTTTAATTCCTATTATCTGCTGCTGCAGATCATAGTATTTCTATGTGGAGCACAGGTAGCAACATCTTGCCTGAAATGCTTCACCACCCCAGCGGACAGAGCCAGCATTTGTTACCATGCGGTCTCGCTGGACAAAATGGGGGCCGAAGAATGTCTCCAGAGGCTACACTGGGGCTTTGACCCCTCTGAATAACATCTCGATAGGTAACTTTTATCCGCTTCTATTTGCCTTTGCTTCTTCATCTTCTATATAGTACATGTGTCATCTCAGGATTGAGCTATTTTCCTGCTGACTAAAGCTTTACTTGTAGCTCATTAACAGTTGTCAGAGCAGGAAATCTCTCCTACATAATATTCATCCAGATAGCCCCATCTCCTTCATAGAGCACTGTATGCAACGTCTTCGGGACCCATCATAAATCTCATGTGTCTTCTCCTTACAGCCTTTAACCAGATACAAAACATCAGAAAGTATCTGAAGACCTTTGAAAAAGAGGTCAAGAAAATTGACAAACTATGTAAGTTCCTGAAATCTCAAGATTTTCCCCAATTTCTTTTAAGTCATCAATAGTAGATGTAAGTTTTCTAAAATTTCTTTCTTTCTTTTAGTCTTTCCACCAGCTTGGGTGGAACAGTTTGACAGAAAGATGGCTGAATTTGTGAAAGGCGTGAAAGATCGTGTCGCAAGTAAGTGACTAAAGATCCTCATAAACAGACAGTAGACATATTCTATATATTCTCCCTCGTCTTCTTTCTGTGATCCTCCTTCCTCCCACAACATCATCCATCCTTATCCATATTTGATTCCTTCCATTAGGTCATCCACCGGCAGAATGCATACCTCCATGTGGTGAGTAATGTCATTAGACAATTTGATGAGTGGCCTCCATTACATACATACTGGGGTCATCATTTACCTCAGACATTAGACCCCTCTCTCTATTTCTCTCCCTAGGGCTTCAAAAAGCTGCCCGTACCTTTTCATGCAGCCGATGTGCTGAGGAGGACTGCGAGGTCCCTGTGACCTGTCCCCGTAAGATCATTTCTACCATTAGTTTGTGAACCTCTTATAAATCTGTTAGCTCATTGCTGCATGTCATTGACCATGGTTTCCCTTTTCTTTCATTTCAGTTGAGGACATGAAGGTGGAAGAGCTGGAAAATTTCATCATGTTCTGCATGGCGTCCTTTATCCTTCCAGATCATCTGAAGTTTGTTTGGAAGTACGCCAAAAACGTAAGTCGCATATACCATTCTATTACTGTGTAAAATAAAATTAGTAACAACCCCCCCCCGCCTGTTTCTTTTGCTATTTATACTACACATAGGACAAATGTCTCATACGATGTCATCATTGTTTTCACTTTCAGATCAGAAAAACTGATTTGAGTAACTTTAAAGACATCTACAGTGGGGATGACCCGTATGTAGATTTCAAGCCGGCCAGAGTCAGCAATAAAGGAACCTATGCCTGTGAGATAATAGATGAGGATGATGACATCATACTCCGAAGATTCTATTATCTCGATGGTAAGACTTAGTTTTCTCTCTCAAATATTCTCTTTTCTAGACCATTCACATAAATATATAGATATACGATAAGAAGCCCCTCCTGCCTCTGCTCTTACAGTAAAGAACTATTTCTGATAACTTCTCTGTCTTTCATTCAGCACTGCAGAAGACAACGTTCTCCTCATCGCCTTATTTATTGTATTCTCTTCTGTTTTTCAGTGATACAGACTAAATCCAAGACAGTCGAGGAATTAGAAGCTGATTTCCATCGAGCTCTGGTAGATAAACTGCCTTTCCAAGAGGAAGAGGAGGAGAGTATTAAACATGGTCCCTCCACTAAAGACATCATCCTCACATTCCTCCAGAGCCGTGTCAGCTATGTCATCTACGCTGCTGTCTGCTGTATTATTGTCACCTTATTGGTCGGGTTCCTGTGGCATCATGCCCTAAGCGTGGACTGGTCGAAAGAAACAGCAGGACCAAGAACCAGCTCCCCACCAGAACACTACCTGCCATAGAACAAATCAGCCATCTGGAGTCAACAACAACAGACTCCCAAGGGGTATCACCAACCACCCCTCACCTGCAGCCAACCATCTCTGCAGAAAAACAAAACAAAAAACTATCCCTTACCCCAAACCTTTCCTATCTCTTACCTCCCCCCCCAAAAAAAAAAAAAAAAAATCCCTTACCCAAACCTTTCCTATCCCTCCCCCCCCCCCACCCTCCCCCAAAAAACTATCCCTTACCCCAAACCTTTTCTATCCCTTACCCCCCAAAAATAAAAAAAACAAAACTATCCCTTACCCCAAACCTTTCTTATCCCTCCCCATCCCCCACCCTCCCAAAAAAACTATCCCTTACCCCAAACCTTTCCTATCCCTCCCCACCCCCGAAAAAAACTATCCCTTACCCCAAACCTTTCCTATCCCTTTAAAAAAAAAAAAAAGCAATCCTGCAGAGGCACAGTGAGAAGCCCTCAAGTCTGGACAAGACCCTTATCACTGGTCAAAGCGGTGCACCCTGAAAGGATCCAGAACCTGTTCAGGAAGAAGAAGAGGAGGCCACCAACCCATAAATTCCAACCTGCAGCAAAGCCAACACTGCAGAGGCACAGTGGGAACCTCTTAAACCTGGGGTCAATATGATGCACCCTGAAAAGACCCCAAGATGTTCAGGATAAAGAGGACACCATCAAATCACCTCTTACTTGTGCTATAACATCTTGCTGGATTGTTACAAAAAATAAAAAATATATAAAAAAAATATTTTATTGAGTTTTTTGGGGAATTATTATTCAAAAGGTATAACTCTTCTACAGAGTGTGAGTGTGGTTGGGGGAAGGGGCTTAGATGGGGAATGACTGTCAGGAGGAAATTTAAAAATGATAAATTTAATGATAAAAATGCCCTTCCCTGGAGAGGGCCCTCTGGTTTGGTCCGTTAAAATTAACAGGCATTTAGTAAAACATGGTACTGCCACATATTTTATGACTATGGAGCAGCACAATTAAAGCCAAAATCCTCGAAAGGACTCCAAACCTTGTCTTCACAATAGCGATTCTAATGGAGGAAGCAGCACTCCAAATATCTTCAAGCAAAAATAGTGACTTTAATCATCCAATGCACAAGTGACGATTTAGTTGATGGAGCCAATCACTTGTGCACTGCGTTAATAAAGTCATTACAGTATTTTTGTTTGAAGATATTTGTAGAGAGAACCACAGGTGAAACTTGTGGAGTCAGATGAAAAATGTATAACAGCCCCCCACCTGCCATGGGCCATTTATAATGCTGGTGCTTTCTTATGCGATAGAAGGAACCTTAGGCCTCCTCCTTACTATAGGAACAGAAAAACAAAAATAAAGGCTTTGCCAGATCCTTCCCATGAGGCATGCCAATAGCACCCTATAGGCACTCGTATACCTGATGAAAGCTAGCAGAGTTTTACCATATGTGGGTTGTCAGCCCACCTCCATTGGCGGACCCTAGGGCTGACTTTTCATAATGCTTCTTGCTAGGGCATACTTCATAACAACCTAAATATATTACATTATTTAAAGGGGTATTCCAGATTTTTCATATTGATAACTATCCTCAAGATAGGTCATCAATATCAGAATGGTGGGGGTTCGAAACACGACACCTCTACTGTTCAACTGTTTCAACAGACATTGGCGCTGGAAACTAAAGTAAAAATGGACTTAGAAGAAGAAGGCTCCAATCACTGTATAGTGGCAGTGCTGGTGTACTGCAGCTCAGCTCCCATTCAAATAAATGTCTTCTGCTTCTGGCTCCATCCACTGTTTAGTTTATGGTGACGGCAACCGCCTGAGACAGCTAATCATTGGGCCAGATTTATCCTGGCAAATTAATTCAGAAAAATAATAATAATTTCTTGACGAACTTTGGCGAATTGTCCGAATTGAATTTTTCAAAACTTCACTCGTCTCTAATCAGGATTATGGGGGACCGGAAGTGGAAACCTCACTGATCATAAATAGAGTTGAGCGAACACCTGGATGTTCGGGTTCGAGAAGTTCGGCCGAACTTCCCGAAAATGTTCGGGTTCGTGATCCGAACTTCATCCCGAACCCAATTGAAGTCAATGGGGACCCGAACTTTTGGGCACTAAAAAGGCTGTAAAATAGTCCAGGAAAGGACTGGAGGGCTGAAAAAGGCAGCAAAATGTAGGTAAATCCCCAGCAAACAAATGTGGATAGGGAAATTAATTTAAATAAAATAAATAAAAATTAAGCAATATCAATTGGAGAGAGGTCCCATAGCAGAGAATCAGGCTTCAAGTCACCCACCAATGGAGAAGGCCACTTTCATTTATTTAGGCACCAGCACCCAGACAGAGGACAGAGGTCGCATAGTAGAGAATCAGGCGTCATGTCACCCAACAATGGAGAAGGCTACTTTTAGATAATTAGGCCCCTGGCACCTAGATGGAGGAGAGGTTCATTCAACTTTTGGTTGCACCGCAATATAATGGTAAAATTAAAAAAGAGGATTCAATAAAAAAGTGCCCCGGAGTACAAGAATATATGGTTGAGGGGGAGGTAGTTATAAATGTCTATTCTGCACAGGGGATGGACTGGTCCTGTGGGATCCATGCCTGGTTTATTTTGCTTTATATCAGCTTGTCCACGTTGGCTGTGGACAGGCGGCTGCTTTTGTCAGTAATGACGCCCCCTGTCGTGCTGTACACACGTTCAGACAAAACGCTGGCCGTTGGGCAGGCCAGCACCTCCAAGGCATAAAAGGCTAGCTCTGGCCACGTGGACATTTTGGAGACCCAGAAGTTGAATGGGCCAAACCATCAGTCAGTACGTGGAGGGGTGTGCAGACGTACTGTTCAACCATGTTAGTGAAATGCTGCTTCCTGCTAACACGTTCCGTATCAGGTGGTGGTGCAGTTAGCTGTGGCGTGTTGACAAAACTTTTCCACATTTCTGCCATGCTAACCCTGCCCTCAGAGGAGCTGGCCGTGACACAGCTGCGTTGGCGACCTCTTGCTCCTCCTCTGCCTTCGCCTTGGGCTTCAACTTGTTCCCCTGTGACATTTGGGAATGATCTCAGTAGCCCGTCTACCAGCGTGCGCTTGTACTGGCGCATCTTCCTATCACGCTCCAGTGCAGGAAGTAAGGTGGGCACATTGTCTTTGTACCGGGGATCCAGCAGGGTGGCAACCCAGTAGTCCGCACACGTTAAAATGTGGGCAACTCTGCTGTCGTTGCGCAGGCACTGCAGCATGTAGTCGCTCATGTGTGCCAGGCTGCCCAGAGGTAAGGACAAGCTGTCCTATGTGGGAGTAGTATCGTCATCGTCCTCCGTATCCCCCAGCCACGCACCAGTGATAGGCCTGAGCTGTGTTGGGTGCCACCCCGCTGTGAACC
Organism: Bufotes viridis; assembly: GCA_033119425.1. Classification (NCBI taxonomy): domain Eukaryota; kingdom Metazoa; phylum Chordata; class Amphibia; order Anura; family Bufonidae; genus Bufotes; species Bufotes viridis. Next base: position 24,189,189 of record CM065599.1, read on the forward strand.
TGCTTCATCCTCATCCTCCTCCACCTCCTCCTCCTCGTCCTCCAGTAGTGGGCCCTGGCTGGCCACATTTGTACCTGGCCTCTGCTGTTGCAAAAACCTCCATCTGAGGCACTTCTAACAGACTGGCCTGAAAGTGCTAAAAATGACCCCTCATCCTCCTTCTCCTCCTCCTCCTGGGCCACCTCCTCTTCCATCATCGCCCTAAGTGTTTTCTCAAGGAGACATAGAATGGGGTTGTTTTGACGGGAAGCACATGGATTTTTTCAAGCCTCATTCAGATGAATAGAACTGATTTTCAGTCGCAAAAATGTTCTGCAACATAATCTGCAGCGTGTGAAGGCACCTCAGGCTTTAAGTTTATTCATGTCACTATTTCATATGAAGCCAAATCCTAAAACATTTATAATTTGATGGATGTTATTTTTGTAGGGAAAGATGGCCGCTCTGCATGTCACCCAGCACCATACCTGTGCATTGTGATGTCACCCAGCAGCAATCTCTATTGTGATGTCATCGGGGTATATAAGGAGGCGCTGGGCACAGAGCGGTCACTCATCAGTTGGATGTGACACGTGAGTACTCCATCATTACCATGTCTGTATCTGTAGCTGATAAATAAGTGCCCGCTTCCCAAATCCATAGCCTCTGTTGTAAGAAAGCACTAGACTTCAAGGCATGCTGAGACTTGTAGTTTTACACCAATACATAATTCAGCTAGACCCACTGGGGGAGATTTATCAAACTGGTATAAAGTAGAACTGGCTTAGATGTCCATAGCAACCAATCAGATTCCTCCTTTCATTTATAAAAGGAGCTGTCCAAAATGAAAGGTGAATCCTGATTGGTTGCTATGGGTAACTAAGCCAGTTCTACTTTACACCAGTTTGATAAATCTCCCCCATTATATTTATGGGTTATCCCTCATTATCTTTCTAGTACAAGCTCTTGTGGGGGCCTAAGGGGGTCATTTATCAAACTGGTGTAAAGTAGAACTGGCTTAGTTTCCCATAGCAACCAATCAGATTCCTCCTTTCATTTTACAAAGGAGCTGTCAAAAATGAAAGGTGGAATCTGATTGGTTGCTATGGGAAACTAATCCAGTTCTACTTTACACCAGTTTAATAAATGACCCCACTTATGCTCACTTCTCTCTGTTTTTTCAGGTTCGCAGGCTGAAGGGATTTTGTGACGAAACGTCATGCGCTTCTTTAATTCCTATTATCTGCTGCTGCAGATCATAGTATTTCTATGTGGAGCACAGGTAGCAACATCTTGCCTGAAATGCTTCACCACCCCAGCGGACAGAGCCAGCATTTGTTACCATGCGGTCTCGCTGGACAAAATGGGGGCCGAAGAATGTCTCCAGAGGCTACACTGGGGCTTTGACCCCCTGAATAACATCTCGATAGGTAACTTTTATCCGCTTCTATTTGCCTTTGCTTCTTCATCTTCTATATAGTACATGTGTCATCTCAGGATTGAGCTATTTTCCTGCTGACTAAAGCTTTACTTGTAGCTCATTAACAGTTGTCAGAGCAGGAAATCTCTCCTACATAATATTCATCCAGATAGCCCCATCTCCTTCATAGAGCACTGTATGCAACGTCTTCGGGACCCATCATAAATCTCATGTGTCTTCTCCTTACAGCCTTTAACCAGATACAAAACATCAGAAAGTATCTGAAGACCTTTGAAAAAGAGGTCAAGAAAATTGACAAACTATGTAAGTTCCTGAAATCTCAAGATTTTCCCCAATTTCTTTTAAGTCATCAATAGTAGATGTAAGTTTTCTAAAATTTCTTTCTTTCTTTTAGTCTTTCCACCAGCTTGGGTGGAACAGTTTGACAAAAAGATGGCTGAATTTGTGAAAGGCGTGAAAGATCGTGTCGCAAGTAAGTGACTAAAGATCCTCATAAACAGACAGTAGACATATTCTATATATTCTCCCTCGTCTTCTTTCTGTGATCCTCCTTCCTCCCACAACTTCATCCATCCTTAACCATATTTGATTCCTTCCATCAGGTCATCCACCGGCAGAATGCATACCTCCATGTGGTGAGTAATGTCATTAGACAATTTGATGAGTGGCCTCCATTACATACATACTGGGGTCATCATTTACCTCAGACATTAGACCCCTCTCTCTATTTCTCTCCCTAGGGCTTCAAAAAGCTGCCCGTACCTTTTCATGCAGCCGATGTGCTGAGGAGGACTGCGAGGTCCCTGTGACCTGTCCCCGTAAGATCATTTCTACCATTAGTTTGTGAACCTCTTATAAATCTGTTAGCTCATTGCTGCATGTCATTGACCATGGTTTCCTTTTTCTTTCATTTCAGTTGAGGACATGAAGGTGGAAGAGCTGGAAAATTTCATCATGTTCTGCATGGCGTCCTTTATCCTTCCAGATCATCTGAAGTTTGTTTGGAAGTACGCCAAAAACGTAAGTCGCATATACCATTCTATTACTGTGTAAAATAAAATTAGTAACAACCCCCCACCGCATGTTTCTTTTGCTATTTATACTACACATAGGACAAATGTCTCATACGATGTCATCATTGTTTTCACTTTCAGATCAGAAAAACTGATTTGAGTAACTTTAAAGACATCTACAGTGGGGATGACCCGTATGTAGATTTCAAGCCGGCCAGAGTCAGCAATAAAGGAACCTATGCCTGTGAGATAATAGATGAGGATGATGACATCATACTCCGAAGATTCTATTATCTCGATGGTAAGACTTAGTTTTCTCTCTCAAATATTCTCTTTTCTAGACCATTCACATAAATATATAGATATACGATAAGAAGCCCCTCCTGCCTCTGCTCTTACAGTAAAGAACTATTTCTGATAACTTCTCTGTCTTTCATTCAGCACTGCAGAAGACAACGTTCTCCTCATCGCCTTATTTATTGTATTCTCTTCTGTTTTTCAGTGATACAGACTAAATCCAAGACAGTCGAGGAATTAGAAGCTGATTTCCATCGAGCTCTGGTAGATAAACTGCCTTTCCAAGAGGAAGAGGAGGAGAGGATTGAACATGGTCCCTCCACTAAAGACATCATCCTCACATTCCTCCAGAGCCGTGTCAGCTATGTCATCTACGCTGCTGTCTGCTGTATTATTGTCACCTTATTGGTCGGGTTCCTGTGGCATCATGCCCTGAGCGTGGACTGGTCGAAAGAAACAGCAGGACCAAGAACCAGCTCCCCACCAGAACACTACCTGCCATAGAACAAATCAGCCATCTGGAGTCAACAACAACAGACTCCCAAGGGGTATCACCAACCACCCCTCACCTGCAGCCAACCATCTCTGCAGAAAAACAAAAAACAAAAAACAAAAAACTATCCCTTACCCCAAACCTTTCCTATCTCTTACCTCCCCCAAAAAAAAAAAAAAATCCCTTACCCAAACCTTTCCTATCCCTCCCCCACCCCCCCACCCTCCCCCAAAAAACTATCCCTTACCCCAAACCTTTTCTATCCCTTACCCCCCAAAAATAAAAAAACAAAACTATCCCTTACCCCAAACCTTTCTTATCCCTCCCCCATCCCCCCACCCTCCCAAAAAAAAACTATCCCTTACCCCAAACCTTTCCTATCCCTCCCCCACCCCCGAAAAAAAACTATCCCTTACCCCAAACCTTTCCTATGCCTTTAAAAAAAAAAAAAAAAGCAATCCTGCAGAGGCACAGTGAGAAGCCCTCAAGTCTGGACAAGACCCTTATCACTGGTCAAAGCGGTGCACCCTGAAAGGATCCAGAACCTGTTCAGGAAGAAGAAGAGGAGGCCACCAACCCATAAATTCCAACCTGCAGCAAAGCCAACACTGCAGAGGCACAGTGGGAACCTCTTAAACCTGGGGTCAATATGATGCACCCTGAAAAGACCCCAAGATGTTCAGGATAAAGAGGACACCATCAAATCACCTCTAACTTGTGCTATAACATCTTGCTGGATTGTTACAAAAAATAAAAAATATATAAAAAAATATGTTTATTGAGTTTTTGGGGAATTATTATTCAAAAGGTATAACTCTTCTACAGAGTGTGAGTGTGGTTGGGGGAAGGGGCTTAGATGGGGAATGACTGTCAGGAGGAAATTTAAAAATGATAAATTTAATGATAAAAATGCCCTTCCCTGGAGAGGGCCCTCTGGTTTGGTCCCTTAAAATTAACAGGCATTTAGTAAAACATGGTACTGCCACATATTTTATGACTATGGAGCAGCACAATTAAAGCCAAAATCCTCGAAAGGACTCCAAACCTTGTCTTCACAATAGCGATTCTAATGGAGGAAGCAGCACTCCAAATATCTTCAAGCAAAAATAGTGACTTTAATCATCCAATGCACAAGTGACGATTTAGTTGATGGAGCCAATCACTTGTGCACTGCGTTAATAAAGTCATTACAGTATTTTTGTTTGAAGATATTTGTAGAGAGAACCACAGGTGAAACTTGTGGAGTCAGATGAAAAATGTATAACAGCCCCCCACCTGCCATGGGCCATTTATAATGCTGGTGCTTTCTTATGCGATAGAAGGAACCTTAGGCCTCCTCCTTACTATAGGAACAGAAAAACAAAAATAAAGGCTTTGCCAGATCCTTCCCATGAGGCATGCCAATAGCACCCTATAGGCACTCGTATACCTGATGAAAGCTAGCAGAGTTTTACCATATGTGGGTTGTCAGCCCACCTCCATTGGCGGACCCTAGGGCTGACTTTTCATAATGCTTCTTGCTAGGGCATACTTCATAACAACCTAAATATATTACATTATTTAAAGGGGTATTCCAGATTTTTCATATTGATAACTATCCTCAAGATAGGTCATCAATATCAGAATGGTGGGGGTTCGAAACACGACACCTCTACTGTTCAACTGTTTCAACAGACATTGGCGCTGGAAACTAAAGTAAAAATGGACTTAGAAGAAGAAGGCTCCAATCACTGTATAGTGGCAGTGCTGGTGTACTGCAGCTCAGCTCCCATTCAAATAAATGTCTTCTGCTTCTGGCTCCATCCACTGTTTAGTTTATGGTGACGGCAACCGCCTGAGACAGCTAATCATTGGGCCAGATTTATCCTGGCAAATTAATTCAGAAAAAAATAATAATTTCTTGACGAACTTTGGCGAATTGTCGAATTGAATTTTTCAAAACTTCACTCGTCTCTAATCAGGATTATGGGGGACCGGAAGTGGAAACCTCACTGATCATAAATAGAGTTGAGCGAACACCTGGATGTTCGGGTTCGAGAAGTTCGGCCGAACTTCCCGAAAATGTTCGGGTTCAGTCGATCCGAACTTCATCCCGAACCCAATTGAAGTCAATGGGGACCCGAACTTTTGGGCACTAAAAAGGCTGTAAAATAGTCCAGGAAAGGACTGGAGGGCTGAAAAAGGCAGCAAAATGTAGGTAAATCCCCAGCAAACAAATGTGGATAGGAAATTAATTAAAATAAAATAAATAAAAATTAAGCAATATCAATTGGAGAGAGGTCCCATAGCAGAGAATCAGGCTTCAAGTCACCCACCAATGGAGAAGGCCACTTTCATTTATTTAGGCACCAGCACCCAGACAGAGGACAGAGGTCGCATAGTAGAGAATCAGGCGTCATGTCACCCAACAATGGAGAAGGCTACTTTTAGATAATTAGGCCCCTGGCACCTAGATGGAGGAGAGGTTCATTCAACTTTTGGTTGCACCGCAATATAATGGTAAAATAAAAAAGAGGATTCAATAAAGAAGTGCCCCGGAGTACAAGAATATATGGTTGAGGGGGAGGCAGTTATAAATGTCTATTCTGCACAGGGGATGGACTGGTCCTGTGGGATCCATGCCTGGTTTATTTTGCTTTATATCAGCTTGTCCACGTTGGCTGTGGACAGGCGGCTGCTTTTGTCAGTAATGATGCCCCCTGCCGTGCTGTACACACGTTCAGACAAAACGCTGGCCGTCGGGCAGGCCAGCACCTCCAAGGCATAAAAGGCTAGCTCTGGCCACGTGGACATTTTGGAGACCCAGAAGTTGAATGGGCCAAACCATCAGTCATACGTGGAGGGGTGTGCAGACGTACTGTTCAACCATGTTAGTGAAATGCTGCCTCCTGCTAACACGTTCCGTATCAGGTGGTGGTGCAGTTAGCTGTGGCGTGTTGACAAAACTTTTCCACATTTCTGCCATGCTAACCCTGCCCTCAGAGGAGCTGGCCGTGACACAGCTGCGTTGGCGACCTCTTGCTCCTCCTCTGCCTTCGCCTTGGGCTTCAACTTGTTCCCCTGTGACATTTGGAAATGATCTCAGTAGCGCGTCTACCAGCGTGCACTTGTACTCGCGCATCTTCCTATCACGCTCCAGTGCAGGAAGTAAGGTGGGCACATTGTCTTTGTACCGGGGATCCAGCAGGGTGGCAACCCAGTAGTCCGCACACGTTAAAATGTGGGCAACTCTGCTGTCGTTGCGCAGGCACTGCAGCATGTAGTCGCTCATGTGTGCCAGGCTGCCCAGAGGTAAGGACAAGCTGTCCTCTGTGGGAGTAGTATTGTCATCGTCCTCCGTATCCCCCCAGCCACGCACCAGTGATAGGCCTGAGCTGTGTTGGGTGCCACCCCGCTGTGAACCTGCTTCATCCTCCTCCTCCTCCTCCAGTAGTGGGCCCTGGCTGGCCACAATTGTACCTGGCCACTGCTGTTGCAAAAAACCTCCATCTGAGGCACTTCTAACAGACTGGCCTGAAAGTGCTAAAAATGACCCCTCATCCTCCTTCTCCTCCTCCTCCTGGGCCTCCTCCTCTTCCATCATCGCCCTAAGTGTTTTCTCAAGGAGACATAGAATGGGGTTGTTTTGACGGGAAGCACATGGATTTTTTCAAGCCTCATTCAGATGAATAGAACTGATTTTCAGTCGCAAAAATGTTCTGCAACATAATCTGCAGCGTGTGAAGGCGCCTCAGGCTTTAAGTTTATTCATGTCACTATTTCGTATGAAGCCGAATCCTAAAACAATTATTATTTGATGGATGGTATTTTTGTAGGGAAAGATGGCCGCTCTGCATGTCACCCAGCACCATACCTGTGCATTGTGATGTCACCCAGCAGCAGTCTCTATTGTGATGTCATCGGGGTATATAAGGAGGCGCTGGGCACAGAGCGGTCACTCATCAGTTGGATGTGACACGTGAGTACTCCATCATTACCATGTCTGTATCTGTAGCTGATAAATAAGTGCCCGCTTCCCAAATCCATAGCCTCTCTTGTAAGAAAGCACTAGACTTCAAGGCATGCTGAGACTTGTAGTTTTACACCAATACATAATTCAGCTAGACCCACTGGGGGAGATTTATCAAACTGGTATAAAGTAGAACTGGCTTAGATGTCCATAGCAACCAATCAGAATCCTCCTTTCATTTATAAAAGGAGCTGTCCAAAATGAAAGGTGAATCCTGATTGGTTGCTATGGGTAACTAAGCCAGTTCTACTTTACACCAGTTTGATAAATCTCCCCCATTATATTTATGGGTTATCCCTCATTATCTTTCTAGTACAAGCTCTTGTGGGGGCCTAAGGGGGTCATTTATCAAACTGGTGTAAATTAGAACTGGCTTAGATGTCCATAGCAACCAATCAGATTCCTCCTTTCATTTTACAAAGGAGCTGTCAAAAATGAAAGGTGGAATCTGATTGGTTGCTATGGGAAACTAATCCAGTTCTACTTCACACCAGTTTAATAAATGACCCCACTTATGCTCACTTCTCTCTGTTTTTTCAGGTTCGCAGGCTGAAGGGATTTTGTGACGAAACGTCATGCGCTTCTTTAATTACTATTATCTGCTGCTGCAGATCATAGTATTTCTATGTGGAGCACAGGTAGCAACATCTTGCCTGAAATGCTTCACCACCCCAGTGGACAGAGCCAGCATTTGTTACCCTGCGGTCTCGCTGGACAAAATGGGGGCCGAAGAATGTCTCCAGAGGCTACACTGGGGCTTTGACCCCCTGAATAACATCTCGATAGGTAACTTTTATCTGCTTCTATTTGCCTTTGCTTCTTCATCTTCTATATAGTACATGTGTCATCTCAGGATTGAGCTATTTTTCTGCTGACTAAAGCTTTACTTGTAGCTCATTAACAGTTGTCAGAGCAGGAAATCTCTCCTACATAATATTCATCCAGATAGCCCCATCTCCTTCATAGAGCACTGTATGCAACGTCTTCGGGACCCATCATAAATCTCATGTGTCTTCTCCTTACAGCCTTTAACCAGATACAAAACATCAGAAAGTATCTGAAGACCTTTGAAAAAGAGGTCAAGAAAATTGACAAACTATGTAAGTTCCTGAAATCTCAAGATTTTCCCCAATTTCTTTTAAGTCATCAATAGTAGATGTAAGTTTTCTAAAATTTCTTTCTTTCTTTTAGTCTTTCCACCAGCTTGGGTGGAACAGTTTGACAAAAAGATGGCTGAATTTGTGAAAGGCGTGAAAGATCGTGTCGCAAGTAAGTGACTAAAGATCCTCATAAACAGACAGTAGACATATTCTATATATTCTCCCTCATCTTCTTTCTGTGATCCTCCTTCCTCCCACAACTTCATCCATCCTTAACCATATTTGATTCCTTCCATTAGGTCATCCACCGGCAGAATGCATACCTCCATGTGGTGAGTAATGTCATTAGACAATTTGATGAGTGGCCTCCATTACATACATACTGGGGTCATCATTTACCTCAGACATTAGACCCCTCTCTCTATTTCTCTCCCTAGGGCTTCAAAAAGCTGCCCGTACCTTTTCATGCAGCCGATGTGCTGAGGAGGACTGCGAGGTCCCTGTGACCTGTCCCCGTAAGATCATTTCTACCATTAGTTTGTGAACCTCTTATAAATCTGTTAGCTCATTGCTGAATGTCATTGACCATGGTTTCCCTTTTCTTTCATTTCAGTTGAGGACATGAAGGTGGAAGAGCTGGAAAATTTCATCATGTTCTGCATGGCGTCCTTTATCCTTCCAGATCATCTGAAGTTTGTTTGGAAGTACGCCAAAAACGTAAGTCGCATATACCATTCTATTACTGTGTAAAATAAAATTAGTAACAACCCCTCCCCCGCCTGTTTCTTTTGCTATTTATACTACACATAGGACAAATGTCTCATACGATGTCATCATTGTTTTCACTTTCAGATCAGAAAAACTGATTTGAGTAACTTTAAAGACATCTACAGTGGGGATGACCCGTATGTAGATTTCAAGCCGGCCAGAGTCAGCAATAAAGGAACCTATGCCTGTGAGATAATAGATGAGGATGATGACATCATACTCCGAAGATTCTATTATCTCGATGGTAAGACTTAGTTTTCTCTCTCAAATATTCTCTTTTCTAGACCATTCACATAAATATATAGATATACGATAAGAAGCCCCTCCTGCCTCTGCTCTTACAGTAAAGAACTATTTCTGATAACTTCTCTGTCTTTCATTCAGCACTGCAGAAGACAACGTTCTCCTCATCGCCTTATTTATTGTATTCTCTTCTGTTTTTCAGTGATACAGACTAAATCCAAGACAGTCGAGGAATTAGAAGCTGATTTCCATCGAGCTCTGGTAGATAAACTGCCTTTCCAAGAGGAAGAGGAGGAGAGGATTGAACATGGTCCCTCCACTAAAGACATCATCCTCACATTCCTCCAGAGCCGTGTCAGCTATGTCATCTACGCTGCTGTCTGCTGTATTATTGTCACCTTATTGGTCGGGTTCCTGTGGCATCATGCCCTGAGCGTGGACTGGTCGAAAGAAACAACAGGACCAAGAACCAGCTCCCCACCAGAACACTACCTGCCATAGAACAAATCAGCCATCTGGAGTCAACAACAACAGACTCCCAAGGGGTATCACCAACCACCCCTCTCCTGCAGCCAACCATCTCTGCAGAAAAACAAAAAACTATCCCTTACCCCAAACCTTTCCTATCTCTTACCCCCCCCCCCCCCAAAAAAAAAATATCCCTTACCCAAACCTTTCCTATCCCTTACCCCCAAAAAATAAAAAAACAAAACTATCCCTTACCCCAAACCTTTCTTATCCCTCCTGCACCCCCCCCCCCACCCTCCCAAAAAAACTATCCCTTACCCCAAACCTTTCCTATCCCTTACCCCCCAAAAATAAAAAACAAAACTATCTCTTACCCCAAACCTTTCTTATCCCTCCCCCCCCCAAAAAAAATCCCTTACCCCAAACCTTTCCTATCCCTTTAAAAAAAAAAAAAAGCAATCCTGCAGAGGCGCACAGTGAGAAGCCCTCAAGTCTGGACAAGACCCTTATCACTGGTCAAAGCGGTGCACCCTGAAAGGATCCAGAACCTGTTCAGGAAGAAGAAGAGGAGGCCACCAACCCATAAATTCCAACCTGCAGCAAAGCCAACACTGCAGAGGCACAGTGGGAACCTCTTAAACCTGGGGTCAATATGATGCACCCTGAAAAGACCCCAAGATGTTCAGGATAAAGAGGAGGACACCATCAAATCACCTCTAACTTGTGCTATAACATCTTGCTGGATTGTTACAAAAAATAAAAAATATATAAAAAAAATATTTTATTGAGTTTTTTGGGGAAATATTATTCAAAAGGTATAACTCTTCTACAGAGTGTGAGTGTGGTTGGGGGAAGGGGCTTAGATGGGGAATGACTGTCAGGAGGAAATTTAAAAATGATAAATTTAATGATAAAAATGCCCTTCCCTGGAGAGGGCCCTCTGGTTTGGTCCCTTAAAATTAACAGGCATTTAGTAAAACATGGTACTGCCACATATTTTATGACTATGGAGCAGCACAATTAAAGCCAAAATCCTCGAAAGGACTCCAAACCTTGTCTTCACAATAGCGATTCTAATGGAGGAAGCAGCACTCCAAATATCTTCAAGCAAAAATAGTGACTTTAATCATCCAATGCACAAGTGACGATTTAGTTGATGGAGCCAATCACTTGTGCACTGCGTTAATAAAGTCATTACAGTATTTTTGTTTGAAGATATTTGTAGAGAGTAGAGATGAGCGAACACCTGGATGTTCGGGTTCGAGAGGTTCAGCCGAACTTCCGGAAAATGTCCCGGTTCGTGATCCGAACTCAACCCGAACTTCATCCCGAACCCGAACCCCATAGAAGTCAATGGGGACCCGAACTTTTGGGCACTAAAAAGGCTGTAAAAGACTCCCGGAAAGGGCTAGAGGGCTGCAAAAGGCAGCAAAATGTAGGTAAATCCCCTGCAAACAAATGTAGATAGGGAAATGATGACTTAACATAAAATAAAATAAAATTAACCAATATTAATTGGAGTTAGGTCCCATAGCACAGAATCAGGCTTCAAATCACCCACCAATGGAGAAGGTTGCTTACTACTATTTCGACCCCAGCATCCAGACAAAGGAGAGAGGTCCCATAGCAGAGAATCTGGCATCATATCAACCACCACAGGAGAAGGCCACTTTCAGTGACTTAGGCCTTAGCACCCAGACAGAGGAGACATGTCAGATAGCACAAGCATTACATTTATACCATCCAGCACAGGAGAAGGCCACTTTTAGTTACTTTGACCCCTGCACCCAGAAAGAGGAGAGAGGCCCCACAGCACATATTCAGGCATCATATCACGCACCACAGGAGTAGGCCACCATTTAGTTAATTTGACCCTTGCACCCATGTCAGCTGGTACAAGCATCAGTTTCACATCACCCAGCACAAGAGAAGGCCACTTTGAGAGACTTTGACCCCTGCACCCAGACGGAGGAGAGAGGTTTTCACAGCAGAGAATCAGGCATTTAGATCACCCACCACCGGAGTAGGCCACCATTTAATGGGACCCCGGCAACCATGTCAGATGGCACAAGCATCAGTTTCACATCACCCAGCACAAGAGAAGGCGACTTTGAGAGACTTTAACCCCTGCACCCAGACGGAGGAGAGAGGTCCCACAGCAGAGATTCAGGCATTTATATCAGCCAGCACAGGAGAAGGCCGCATTCAGTGACTTAGGCCTTAGCACCGACACAGAGGAGACAGGTCAGATAGCACAAGCATCAGTTTCACATCAACCACCACAGGAGAAGGGCACTTTTAGAGACTTTGACCCCTGCACCCAGATAGAGGAGAGAGGTCCCACAGCAGAGATTCAGGCATTTATATCAGGCAGCACAGGAGAAGGCCACCTTTTGTTTCTTTGACCCCTGCACCCAGAAAGAGGAGAGAGGTCCCACAGCAGAGATTCAGGCATTTATATCAGCCAGCACAGGAGAAGGCCGCTTTCAGTGACTTAGGCCTTAGCACCGACACAGAGGAGACAGGTCAGATAGCACAAGCATCAGTTTCACATCAACCACCACAGGAGAAGGGCACTTTTAGAGACTTTGACCCCTGCAGCCACACGGAGGAGAGAGGTCCCACAGCAGAGATTCAGGCATTTATATCAGCCAGCACAGGAGAAGGCCGCTTTCAGTGACTTAGGCCTTAGCACCGACACAGAGGAGACAGGTCAGATAGCACAAGCATCAGTTTCACATCAACCACCACAGGAGAAGGCCACTTTGAGAGACTTTGACCCCTGCACCCAGACGGAGGAGAGAGTTTTTCACAGCAGAGAATCAGGCATTTAGATCACCCACCACCGGAGTAGGCCACCATTTAATGGGACCCCGGCAACCATGTCAGATGGCACAAGCATCAGTTTCACATCACCCAGCACAAGAGAAGGCGACTTTGAGAGACTTTAACCCCTGCACCCAGACGGAGGAGAGAGGTCCCACAGCAGAGATTCAGGCATTTATATCAGCCAGCACAGGAGAATGCCGCTTTCAGTGACTTAGGCCTTAGCACCGACACAGAGGAGACAGGTCAGATAGCACAAGCATCAGTTTCACATCAACCACCACAGGAGAAGGGCACTTTTAGAGACTTTGACCCCTGCACCCAGATAGAGGAGAGAGGTCCCACAGCAGAGATTCAGGCATTTATATCAGGCAGCACAGGAGAAGGCCACCTTTTGTTTCTTTGACCCTGCACCCAGAAAGAGAGAGAGGTCCCACAGCAGAGATTCAGGCATTTATATCAGCCAGCACAGGAGAAGGCCGCTTTCAGTGACTTAGGCCTTAGCACCGACACAGAGGAGACAGGTCAGATAGCACAAGCATCAGTTTCACATCAACCACCACAGGAGAAGGGCACTTTTAGAGACTTTGACCCCTGCAGCCACACGGAGGAGAGAGGTCCCACAGCAGAGATTCAGGCATTTATATCAGCCAGCACAGGAGAAGGCCGCTTTCAGTGACTTAGGCCTTAGCACCGACACAGAGGAGACAGGTCAGATAGCACAAGCATCAGTTTCACATCAACCACCACAGGAGAAGGGCACTTTTAGAGACTTTGACCCCTGCACCCAGATAGAGGAGAGAGGTCCCACAGCAGAGATTCAGGCATTTATATCAGCCAGCACAGGAGAAGGCCACCTTTTGTTTCTTTGACCCCTGCACCCAGAAAGAGGAGAGAGTCCCACAGCAGAGATTCAGGCATTTATATCAGCCAGCACAGGAGAAGGCCGCTTTCAGTGACTTAGGCCTTAGCACCGACACAGAGGAGACAGGTCAGATAGCACAAGCATCAGTTTCACATCAACCACCACAGGAGAAGGGCACTTCTAGAGACTTTGACCCCTGCAGCCACATGGAGGAGAGGTCCCACAGCAGAGATTCAGGCATTTATATCAGCCAGCACAGGAGAAGGCCGCTTTCAGTGACTTAGGCCTTAGCACCGACACAGAGGAGACAGGTCAGATAGCACAAGCATCAGTTTCACATCAACCACCACAGGAGGGCGGCACTTTTAGAGACTTTGACCCCTGCAGCCACACGGAGGAGAGAGGTCCCACAGCAGAGATTCAGGCATTTATATCAGCCAGCACAGGAGAAGGCCGCTTTCAGTGACTTAGGCCTTAGCACCGACACAGAGGAGACAGGTCAGATAGCACAAGCATCAGTTTCACATCAACCACCACAGGAGAAGGGCACTTTTAGAGACTTTGACCCTGCACCCAGAAAGAGGAGAGAGGTCCCACAGCAGAGATTCAGGCATTTATATCAGCCAGCACAGGAGAATGCCAGCTTTTGTTTCTTTGACCCCTGCACCCAGAAAGAGGAGAGAGGTCCCACAGCAGAGATTCAGGCATTTATATCAGCCAGCACAGGAGAAGGCCGCTTTCAGTGACTTTGGCCCCCTGCACCCACACAAAGGAGACATGTCAGACAGCACAAGTATAACATTCATATCACCCAGCACAGGAGAAGGACACTTTCATGTACTTTGGCCCGGCACCCAGACAGAGGAACGTTCATTCAACTCTGGGTTGCACCCCAAGATCCTACTTAATTTCAAAAATTGATTTTCAATGAAGAAGTGGCCAGGAGTACAAGACAACATGGTTTAAGGCAGTTATTAAGGACTACTCTGCACAAGGGAGGGTCAGGTCTTGTGGGATCCATGCCTGGTTCATTTTTATAAGCGTCAGCTTGTCCACGTTGGCTGCGGACAGGCGGCTGCGTTTGTCAGTAATGGCGCCCCCTGCCGTGCTGAATACACGTTCAGATAAAACGCTGGCCGCCGGGCAGGCTAGCACCTCAAGGCATAACATGCTAATTCTGGCCACGTGGACAATTTGGAAACCCAGAAGTTGAATGGGGCCGAACCATCCGTCAGTACGTGGAGTTGTGTGCAGGCGTACTGTTCAGCCATGTTAGTGAAATGTTGCCTCCTGCTAACACGTTCCGTATCAGGTGGTGGGGCAGTTAGCTGTGGCGTGGAGACAAAACTTTTCCACATTTCTGCCATGCTAACCCCTGCCCTCAGAGGAGCTGGCCGTGACACTGCTGCGTGGGCGACCTCTAGCTCCTCCTCTGCCTTGGCCTGTCGGCCTTCCTCCTGTTCCCCTGTGACAGTTGGGAATGCTCTCAGGAGCGCGTCTACCAGTGTGCGCTTGTACTCGCGCATCTTCCTATCACGCTCCAGTGCAGGAAGTAAAGTGGGCACATTGTCTTTGTACCATGGATCCAGCAGGGTGGCCACCCAGTAGTCAGCACACGTTAAAATGTGGGCAACTCTGCTGTCATTGCGCAGGCACTGCAGCATGTAATCGCTCATGTGTGCCAGGCTCCCCAGAGGTAAGGACAAGCTGTCCTCTGTGGGAGGCGTATCGTCATCATCCTCTGTATCCCCCAGCCACGCACCAGGGATGTGCCTGCGCTGTGCTGGGTGCCACCCCGCTGTGAACCTGCTTCATCCTCATCCTCCTCCACCTCCTCCTCATCCTTCTCGTCCTCCAGTAGTGGTCCCTGACTTAGGCCTTAGCACCGACACAGAGGAGACAGGTCAGATAGCACAAGCATCAGTTTCACATCAACCACCACAGGAGAAGGGCACTTTTAGAGACTTTGACCCCTGCACCCAGATAGAGGAGAGAGGTCCCACAGCAGAGATTCAGGCATTTATATCAGCCAGCACAGGAGAAGGCCACCTTTTGTTTCTTTGACCCCTGCACCCAGAAAGAGGAGAGAGGTCCCACAGCAGAGATTCAGGCATTTATATCAGCCAGCACAGGAGAAGGCCGCTTTCAGTGACTTAGGCCTTAGCACCGACACAGAGGAGACAGGTCAGATAGCACAAGCATCAGTTTCACATCAACCACCACAGGAGAAGGGCACTTCTAGAGACTTTGACCCCTGCAGCCACATGGAGGAGAGAGGTCCCACAGCAGAGATTCAGGCATTTATATCAGCCAGCACAGGAGAAGGCCGCTTTCAGTGACTTAGGCCTTAGCACCGACACAGAGGAGACAGGTCAGATAGCACAAGCATCAGTTTCACATCAACCACCACAGGAGGGCGGCACTTTTAGAGACTTTGACCCCTGCAGCCACACGGAGGAGAGAGGTCCCACAGCAGAGATTCAGGCATTTATATCAGCCAGCACAGGAGAAGGCCGCTTTCAGTGACTTAGGCCTTAGCACCGACACAGAGGAGACAGGTCAGATAGCACAAGCATCAGTTTCACATCAACCACCACAGGAGAAGGGCACTTTTAGAGACTTTGACCCTGCACCCAGAAAGAGGAGAGAGGTCCCACAGCAGAGATTCAGGCATTTATATCAGCCAGCACAGGAGAATGCCAGCTTTTGTTTCTTTGACCCCTGCACCCAGAAAGAGGAGAGAGGTCCCACAGCAGAGATTCAGGCATTTATATCAGCCAGCACAGGAGAAGGCCGCTTTCAGTGACTTTGGCCCCCTGCACCCACACAAAGGAGACATGTCAGACAGCACAAGTATAACATTCATATCACCCAGCACAGGAGAAGGACACTTTCATGTACTTTGGCCCGGCACCCAGACAGAGGGAACGTTCATTCAACTCTGGGTTGCACCCCAAGATCCTACTTAATTTCAAAAATTGATTTTTCAATGAAGAAGTGGCCAGGAGTACAAGACGACATGGTTTAAGGCAGTTATTAAGGACTACTCTGCACAAGGGAGGGTCAGGTCTTGTGGGATCCATGCCTGGTTCATTTTTATAAACGTCAGCTTGTCCACGTTGGCTGCGGACAGGCGGCTGCGTTTGTCAGTAATGACGCCCCCTGCCGTGCTGAATACACGTTCAGATAAAACGCTGGCCGCCGGGCAGGCCAGCACCTCCAAGGCATAACATGCTAATTCTGGCCACGTGGACAATTTGGAAACCCAGAAGTTGAATGGGGCCGAACCATCGGTCAGTACGTGGAGTTGTGTGCAGACGTACTGTTCAACCATGTTAGTGAAATGTTGCCTCCTGCTAACACGTTCCGTATCAGGTGGTGGGGCAGTTAGCTGTGGCGTGGAGACAAAACTTTTCCACATTTCTGCCATGCTAACCCTGCCCTCAGAGGAGCTGGCCGTGACACTGCTGCGTGGGCGACCTCTAGCTCCTCCTCTGCCTTGGACTTCCCCTGTTCTGCCTTCCTCCTGTTCCCCTGTGACAGTTGGGAATGCTCTCAGGAGCGCGTCTACCAGTGTGCGCTTGTACTCGCGCATCTTCCTATCACGCTCCAGTGCAGGAAGTAAAGTGGGCACATTGTCTTTGTACCATGGATCCAGCAGGGTGGCCACCCAGTAGTCAGCACACGTTAAAATGTGGGCAACTCTGCTGTCATTGCGCAGGCACTGCAGCATGTAATCGCTCATGTGTGCCAGGCTCCCCAGAGGTAAGGACAAGCTGTCCTCTGTGGGAGGCGTATCGTCATCATCCTCTGTATCCCCCCAGCCACGCACCAGGGATGTGCCTGCGCTGTGCTGGGTGCCACCCCGCTGTGAACCTGCTTCATCCTCATCCTCCTCCACCTCCTCCTCATCCTTCTCGTCCTCCAGTAGTGGTCCCTGACTGGCCACATTTGTACCTGCCCTCTGCTGTTGCAAAAAACCTCCCTCTGAGCCACTTCTAACAGACTGGCCTGAAAGTGCTAAAAACGACCCGTCATCCTCCTCCTCCTCCTGGCCCTGGCCCACCTCCTCTTCCATCATCGCCCTAAGCGTTTTCTCTAGGAGACATAGAATTGGTATTGTCACGCTGATAACAGTGGCTTCGCCACTGGCCATGTTAGTGGCGTACTCTAAACAGCGCAACAGGGCACACAGGCCCGTGACCTGTGTGTGCTGCAGCTGAAACTCCACTATGGCCTGCTGCTGCTCGCACAGTCTCTCCAGCATGTGCAAGGTGGAGTTCCACCGGGTGGGCACGTCGCATATTAGGCGGTGAGCGGGAAGGCCGAAGTTCCGCTGTAGCGCTGACAGGCGAGCAGCGGCAGGATGTGAACGCCGGAAGCTCGCACAGACGGCCCGCACTTTATGCAGCAGCTCTGACATGTCTGGGTAGTTGTGAATGAACTTTTGCACCACCAAATTCAGCACATGCGCCAGGCAAGGGATGTGCGTCAAACCGGCTAGTCCCAGAGCTGCCACGAGATTTCGCCCATTATCGCACACCACCAGGCCGGGCTTGAGGCCCACCGGCAGCAACCACTGGTCGGTCTGTTGTTCAATACCCCGCCACAACTCATGCGCGGTGTGGGGCCTGTCCCCCAAACATATGAGTTTCAGAATGGCCTGCTGACGTTTACCCCGGGCTGTGCTGAAGTTGGTGGTGAAGGTGTGTGGCTGACTGGATGAGCAGGTGGAAGCAGAGGAGGAGGAGGAGGAAGCCGAGTAGGAGGAGGAGGCTACAGGAGGCAAAGAATGATGCCCTGCGATCCTTGGCGGCGGAAGGACGTGCGCCAAAGAACTTTCCGCCTGGGGTCCAGCCGCCACTACATTTACCCAGTGTGCAGTTAGGAAAATATATAGCGTCCCTGGCCGTGCTTACTGGTCCACGTATCTGTGGTTAGGTGGACCTTGCCACAGATGGCGTTGCGCAGTGCACACTTGATTTTATCGGATACTTGGTTGTGCAGGGAAGGCACGGCTGTCTTGGAGAAGTAGTGGCGGCTGGGAACCACATACTGGGGGACAGCCATGGCCATCAGCTGTTTGAAGCTGTCTGTGTCCACCAGCCGGAATGACAGCATTTCAAAGGCCAGTAGTTTAGAAATGCTGGCATTCAGGCCAAGGGCTCGAGGGTGACTAGGTGGGAATTTGCGCTTCCTCTCAAAGGTTTGAGAGATGGAGAGCTGAACGCTGCTGTGTGAAATAGTGGAGACGCTAGGTGACGGTGGCGGTGGTGGTGGTGGTGTCGGTGGCACATCCTCTGTTTGCTGCTCGGCAGGTGGCAACATTCCTCTCGAGGCGGAAGCCGAGGCAGCAGCGGTAGAGGGAGCAGGGGAGCCTGAGCGGGTTCCTTGTTTTTAAGGTGTGTACTCCACTGCAGTTCATGCTTTGCATGTAGATGCCTGATCATGCAGGTGGTGCTCAGGTTAAGAACGTTAATGCCTCGCCTCAGGGTCTGATGGCACAGCGTGCAAACCACTCTGGTCTTGTCCTCAGCACATTGTTTGAAGAAGTGCCATGCCAGGGAACTCCTTGAAGATGCCTTTGGGGTGCTGGGTCCCTGTTGGCGCTGGCCAATAGCAGGCGAACTCTCTGGACGGCGGCTGTTCTGCTTTTGCCCCCTGCTCCCTCTTTGGCTTCGCTGTTGTCTCGGTCTCACCACTGCCTTTTCCTCTGATCTATTTAAGTCAGCGGCACGACCTTCACCAAAATTACAACACTGGACAATAATGCCTTTTTGCGGTATTAATTACAAGAAGACTGCTGCAAATTGGACACCAGAATTTTTAAAATGCTAGTTTTGGTACATAGATTCCCACACGAGGAGATATAATTCCTTTTTACAGGAGTGAAAACGTGAGGCCTACTGTTTCTGGTCTAACAAACACCAGATTGATTAAATTGGCCTTTTTTTCACCAAAATTACAACACTGGACAATAATGCCTTTTTGCGGTATTAATTACAAGAAGACTGCTGCAAATTGGACACCAGCATTTTTAAAATGCTAGTTTGTGTACATACATTCCCACACTGGAATATATAATTCCTTTTTCCGGTATTAATTACAAGAAAACTGCTGCAAATTGGACACCAGAATTTTTAATATGCTAGTTTTGGTACATAGATTCCCACACGGGGAGATATAATTCCTTTTTACAGGAGTAAAAACGTGAGGCCTACTGTTTCTGGTCTAACAAACACCAGATTGATTAAATTGGCCTTTTTTCACCAAAATTACAACTCTGGACAATAATGCCTTTTTGCGGTATTAATTACAAGAAGACTGCTGCAAATTGGACACCAGAATTTTTAAAATGCTAGTTTTGGTACATAGTTTCCCCCACGGGGAGATATAATTCCTTTTTACAGGAGTGAAAACGTGAGG
The DNA here is from genome assembly GCA_033119425.1 of Bufotes viridis. Lineage (NCBI taxonomy): Eukaryota > Metazoa > Chordata > Amphibia > Anura > Bufonidae > Bufotes > Bufotes viridis. Next base: position 24,209,117 of record CM065599.1, read on the forward strand.
CCTACTGTTTCTGGTCTAACTAACACCAGATTGATTAAATTGGCCTTTTTTTCACCAAAATTACAACACTGGACAATATTGACTTTTTGCGGTATTAATTACAAGAAGACTGCTGCAAATTGGACACCAGAATTTTTAAAATGCTAGTTTTGGTACATAGATTCCCACATGGGGAGATATAATTCCTTTTTACAGGAGTGAAAACGTGAGGCCTACTGTTTCTGGTCTAACTAACACCAGATTGATTAAATTGGCCTTTTTTTCACCAAAATTACAACACTGGACGATATAATGCCTTTTTGCGGTATTAATTACAAGAGGACTGCTGGTATTTCAGAACACCGGAATTTTTAAAATGCTAGTTTTGCTAGATAAATTTCCCACACTGGGAGAAATATTGCCTAAGCCTTTTTACAGTATTAATTACAACAGGAGTGCTTCTTCTGGTCTAACACCAGAATAATTTTATTATTACGGTGAAAGCTTTTTTTAATTTATATTTCTGGCACATAAAAAAAAAAAATATTTCTGGCTGACAGTATTGGACTCGGCTGTAGTGGCACTGGCTAGCCTAGCTGGAACAGCACATTCATGGGATTTGCTATCCAAGTGGGTTACTTTCAGTTTCACCACTGATATATTAAATATCTTTGCAGTTAGTATGGGTGACACAAGCACAGCCAAACCCCTGATGTAGTATATCTATGAAAAAATCGACTATTACATGAGATTAATGGAAGTTGTGGCAGCTTTTGCTGTAGCACCACAAGTCCCAAATGGCCGCCGCCTATCAGCCGAGTAACATGTGCCAGAAAACGGTCTGCCCAGCCAGAAAAGAAATAGACTTTGACTGAGCAGCTGAATCGCTGTTGTTCTGATTAACAGGTGTAGATTTTACACTTCTTTGGAGCTTTGGTTTAGACTCTGTGGCAGCTTGTGCTGGCGCACCACAAGTCCCAAAATGGCCACCGCCGGTCAGCCCAGTTACATGTGCCAGTAAAAATCGCTCTGGCCAGTCTCAACAAAATAGTGACTTTCAGTGAACAGCTCAGCTGAGTTGTTCTGATGCAGAGGTGTAGAAAGGTAGATCATTCAATCACTTCTTTATCCCTGCCTATCTCGCCCTCACAGAAGCTGCATCCTCTCCCTACACTAGTCAGAGCAGTGTGACGTGCGGCGCTACGTGACTCCAGCTTAAATAGAGGCTGGGTCACATGC
>CM065599.1:27210345-27458068 GCA_033119425.1 Bufotes viridis
GCCGGGTGTCAGACCTTCACCAATCTGATGTTGAGGACCTTTCCAGGGGGCAAGCCACCAATACCTAAATATCAGAAAACCCCTTGAAAAGACATTGATGCCCAATCTGTAATCTGTATCATTGCCCCCCCTATGCACCTGCAAATGGTTCTTGTGCTGGATTTTGATGCAGAGGACTCTTAGGACTCCTTAGAGTAGCGCAGCGCCTGGTGGGGAAATGCAAGTGAAAGATAAAAATTGCATATTTTGAACCAATGTCTTTTCAGCTATTTACAGATTACGCTCTTCTCGGAGATGACAGAGTCCCTTTTAAAGTAGATCTCCATGCTGCTAGCTCTTTAAATTCTGAGCTTTTTCTAATTGAATCCTAACTGGAGCGCTAAAAAGTAACGTCGAGAAAATTTAATTTCCAAGTCCAGTGTAATCAAGGATTTTGACTTCTCCATGGAGAAAAGTATTAGGACACCTACGCATCTGCAGGATCACATCTTATTCTAAATCCCTAGGCATTAATACGTGGTTGGTTGCCCCTTTGTAGCTAAAACGGCATCCACTCTTCTCAAAGGGCTTTCTGCTAGATTTTGGAGTGTCTCTGTGGGACTTTTTGCCCATTCATCCAGAAGAGCATTTGTGAGGTCAGATACTGATCTTGGAGGAGACGGCCTGGCTCACCATCTCAGTTCTACTTCATCCCAAAGGTGTTGGATGAGGTTGAGGTCAGGGCTCTGTGCAGACAGTCAAGTTCTCACACCACACTCATCCAGCCATGGCTTTGTGAACCCTGCTTTGTGCACAGTCATGTTGGGCATTCTCAAATTGTTTCCACAAAATTGGAAGCATGCCATTGTCCAAAATGTCTTGGTATTCTGAAGCATTAAGATTTCACTAAGGAACCTAGGCCAACCCCTGAAAAACAACCCATAGCATTATACTTCCGTCACCAAACTTAACAGTTGGCACAGTGAAGTCAGGCAAGCAATGACCACTTTTATGCACTATGTGCCTCAGCACTTGGTTACCCTGTTCTGTAACTTTACGTGGTCTGCCACCTTATGGCGGAGTTGCTGTGGTTTGTAAATGCTTCCATTTTGCAATAATACCGCTAACCGTTCATGGAGCTCAGAGTAACCATTGGCTTCTTGGTAATCTCTCTTACCAAGTTCCTTCTTCCCTAATTACTTAGTTTAGTAGGACAGCCAGCTCTAGGAAGAGTCCTGGTTGTTCCAAACTTCTTCCATTTAAGAATTATGGAGGCCACTGTGCTCTTGGGAACTTTCAGTGCCGCAGAAATGTTTGTACCCGTCTCCAGATCTGTGCCTCCACACAATCCTGTGTCTGATCTCTACAGGCAGTTCTTTCCCTCCTCATGGCTTGCTTTTAGCCCTCATGTGTATTGTCAGATGTCAGACAGGACTGCGTTTTTCCAAGTCGCATCCAGTCAACTGAATTTACCACCGGTGGACTCCCCTTAAGGTGTAGAAAAATCTAACATAGTAACATAGTATATAAGACCGAAAAAAGACATCTGTCCATCCAGTTCGGCCTGTTTTCTACAAGTTGATCCAGAGGAAGGCAAAAAAAAACTGTGAGGCAGAAGCCAATTTTCCCCACTTAAGGGGAAAAAATTCCTTCCCGACTCCAATCAGGCAGTCAGAATAACTCCCTGGATCAATGACCCCTCTCTAGTAGCTGTAGCCTGTAATATTAATACACTCCAGAAATACATCCAGGCCCCTCTTGAATTCCTTTATTGTACTCACCATCACCACCTCCCCAGGCAGAGAGTTCCATAGTCTCACTGCTCTTACCGTGAAGAATCCTCTTTTATGTTTGTGTACAAATCTTCTTTCCTCCAGACGCAGAGGATGTCCCCTCATCACAGTCACAGTCCTGGGGATAAATAGATGATGGGAGAGATCTCTGTACTGACCCCTGATATAGTTATACATAGTTATAAGATCTCCCCTCAGTCGTCTTTTTTCTAAGATGAATACCCTAATTTTGATAATCTTTCAGGGTACTATAGTCCACCTATTCCAGTTATTACTTTAGTTGCCCTCCTCTGAACCCTCTCCAGCTCTGCTATGTCTGCCTTGTTCACAGGAGCCCAGAACTGTACACAGTCCTCCATGTGTGGTCTGACTAGTGATGTGTAAAGTGGTAGGACTATGTTCTCATCACGGGCATCTATGCCCCTTTTGATGCAACCCATTATCTCATTGGCCTTGGCGGCAGCTGCCTGACACTGTTTTCTACAGCTTAGTTTGCTGTTTATTAAAATTCCTAGATCCTTTTCCATGTCGGTGTTACAGAGTGTTTTACCATTTAGTATGTACGGGTGACTTGCATTATTCCTTCCCATGTGCATAACCTTACATTTGTCAGTGTTAAACCTCATCTGCCATTTCTCTGCCCAAGCCTCCAATCTATCCAGATCCCTCTGTAGCAGAAAACTGTCCTCTTCCGTGTCAATTACTTTACACAGTTTAGTGTCATCTCAGATGATCAAGATAAATGGAAGGCCCCCAGAGCTAAATGTCAAGTGTCAGTGCAAAGGGTCTGAATACTTATTTCCAAAATTAGTTTTTTTCTTTTTGATAAATTTGCAATCATTTCTAAAATTCTGTCTTCACTTTCTCATTATGAGGTATTAAATGCAGATTGAGGGGGGAAAGCATGATTTTTTTTTTTTTATAATTTTTTTTGCACAAAGCTGCAAACCGTTATCTTTGTGACATTTTCTGCAACGTAATGTTTGCCTTCCTTTAGCAGGTGATGTGGAGATGGTCTGTTCCGTATGAATATGCTCTGAGGTTCCTCTTGTATACCAGTGAAGCATGGCATGTAACATTGACAAAGGAACTAGTGACCTTGAACGTCAGTCCATTTGTTGTCAGCAGCCGTTCAGTGTGGTCACCAGCATTGCGGATCTTCAGACAAGCTTCATTTTGCTGGAAAGGCTCAGATTACTTTGGCAGTTATGATTTCTGGTAATGAAATCTAATACGGAGACATATAAGCCATTTCAGTAAAGGTTAATGAATTAAGAACGCCTGTAAATGTCACCTTTCGAGGAGGCAGTCGTCGGCCTATTCTCCTTAGCTAGGTGGCAGTGAGCAGCCCTTCTTTCAGACGTATGTGCTATAGAGATACAGATGTGTCCTTACTTACCTTTCCTTTTGGCTTGAGAAATCCAGAGAAGTTTTGTGAGGTGACAACTTTGGAAAAAAAAAGTTTTGCGTTCCAGGGTTACAGCCACACATGTTGTAAATGCTGCAGATTTCTCTGTATTACTAAAGGACCAAAGGTCCTTCTCTGGTCCTTCTCCATGACGTACCACTGCATAAATTGGAACACCCTCAGTTGATTGATCTCATCCCCTCACCAATGTCTAATAAACAGCTTTTAATGATCAAAAAAAAACTTCTTGCAGTGGGATTCCTTATGCCTCTTTGACCTTGATTCTCTCCAGGCTCAACAGGTTACATAAGTGGTGAACCAGTTCCGAGACCCAAGTATCTAATAGCTAATAGAGAGATAGAAACCGCAAGGCGGTCGGAAGCAACGTATGTATCATAAGGGGACTACCCTAAACCTTGAGCTCTATAAATCCTCATGCACACAAACATAAGGGCTCAGTGCCCGTTTTGTGGACCATAAACGGCCGGTCCGCAATATATGGGCACTGGCCGTGTGTATTTCATGGGGCGGATGCAAACCCATTGACTTGAATTGGTCTGCGATCCTCAAGATACGCCCGAAGATAGGACCTATCTTTTGCGGAGCAGAGGCACGGATGATCGGAAGCCCATGGAATCACTACGAAGCGCTTCCTTGGTCTTTCTGGTCTGTGCCGCTGCACCGCAAAAAGATAGAACATATTCTATCTTTGGCCGTATGTTGCGGATTGCGTTCAACTTGATGGGTCGGCATCCGCAAATAGACTGCACACGGCCAGTGTCCATGCATTGCAGACCACTATTTGCCACATTTGTGTGTTCCTTAAAAGAGGCGGTATGTATATGGTAATGTTTATGTTCATGTTTATGGATATCTTTACCTCATTGTATAATGATGTACTTTGAACTTTTATGATTATTCGTTCAATAAAATGAGTTTAAAAAAAAAAAAAAAAAGAGGCGGGAAGGGAAAGCTTCTGACAAAGCATGAAATGACTGGATTTGGAAATGTAACACAACCAATCATTCTCTTGCCCCATCATGATCTGTTAGTGGAAACTCCCCGTAGGCATTAGATAGTCTGCTGGTTTGGCCAAATTTTTGGAGGCCCATAGACTAGGTGGTCTACAGATGAGCCAGATTTTTAACAATGGCTAATACATCTAGTTCACCTTTAGCTTACTATGCGTCATAATTGTGTGCCAAAAAGTTTGACGCATGCTATCACATATATGAGATTATGCCACTTTCCTAGCAAGAAATCGCCCGCTTTCCCCACAAAGCCATGGCACCTCGTTGGGCATAGTGCAGACATTTCTTAGAAGCCTAAAAAACTGTGATGCATTTAGTAAATCTGGCCCAATATCATTTAGATCTGTTACCAGGTAGGCAGCAACTTGCAGGGGGCCTGAGGGCCACATGTGTTGCTGAGCCGCTGTTTGACAGATACTCTTTTAAAGCGAGGATTGTTAATGGTCTATCTGTAAGCCTGATGAGACGCGCCGTCCCATTTTATATTTTTATTTTACCAGGTCTTGTTCAGCACAGTCTAAATGCCCGTCAAGGTTAGGATGGCATTCGGCTGTCCCATGAATGGAGTCGCAGTGGGCATGCTGGCCTCCACTCCTTTCAAAGGGGGACAGGGAGCCACGGTTCTCATGTTCTGTGATGGTCTATGTGGTCGGACCCCCGTGATCATATCCTGTGAAGAGTGATAGGGTTTTTATTCTGATACAACCCCTTTAAATTAGTAATTAAGTATTTTTATACTTGGTAGCCTGTTCATATTATAATTATAGTTTATTGTAGAAGGTACATCGCTAATGAAATATATCTGCCCTCTCTTTTGTAGCCACCGGGTAAATGGAAGTTACCCTTGAGAGCCCGATGATTTCCGGTGACACGAGTTCTGCTTAGCAGCTCCAGCACCAAGTGCAATGAGTGGGGGAGGGGAGCAGCCGGATATCCTCAGCGTGGGAGTCCTGGTTAAAGAAAGATGGAAAGTGGTAAGTAAATTGCACATTTCACTTCTTGCATCTCATCTTCTTACATGTTTTTCCAGAGGTGCACACAGCAGAGTCTTGGAAAGGGAGACATGGGGTGCTTTTTTGTTAAAATTGAGTTTTAGCTATTCCTATGACTGCAGACCTGTCATGGAGGGAAGCAATCGCGTTATTTTATGTCTTTAGCCATGTTCACATTATGTCTGCTGAGTCTGTGCTGGGAAAAGCTCCCAGTGTGCATACCGAATCTATTCATTGGTCTCCAGTAGCCTGCCGGAAGTCTGCCCAGTGTACACCAGTATTCTTCAAAACAGAAGCTCTGGAGTAGTGTAGGAGACTTCCCTATTCCATTCAATGGTATGCAGCAGAAAACATACACCTCATGGTATCATTTTATTTATTATCATTTTTTTTTCTTAAAGGAGTTTTTCGGTACTTCGATATTGATAAACTATCATTAGGATAGATGATCAACCCAACCGATCAGTAGGTGATCAATATCAGATTGGTGGGGGCTGACACCCCAACCGATCAGTAGGTGATCAATATCAGATTGGTGGGGGCTGACACCCCAACCGATCAGTAGGTGATCAATATCAGATTGGTGGGGGCTGACACCCGACACCCCAACCGATCAGTAGGTGATCAATATCAGATTGGTGGAGGGCTGACACCCCAACCGATCAGTAGGTGATCAATATCGGAGAGGTGGGGGGCTGACACCTGACACCCCAACCAATCAGTCTTTTTTAGCAGATGCTGGTGCTGTAAACTATGCAGTGGACGGAAGGCTTCGTTCAAAGTACCCGAGTACCCAGCACCGGCACACTGTATCTTAGCCCCCATTCACAATACCTCGGCACAGCCACTTCACAGTAGACAGAGCCTTGTGCTTCCAGCTTTGTCCACTACCGGCATCAGCGGCTGATCGGTGGGGGTGTAGGCCGTAGGACCTCTGCTGATTTGATATTGATGACCTATCATTAGTACCGGCTGACAATTCATCAGACATATACATCAGGAATATTTTCCCGGCATTTATGTGCAATGTGAACAGATTCTTTCTTTTTTTGATCAAGACAAGCAAAATGTTTATTGACCGCCTAAATTCTCTGGTCTTTAAGGAAACTTGGTTTTACCGGAGCCTGACGTCCGTGTAAACAGGCATTTCCTTTCAATACCGTGCATGATATCATTTACTGTGTATCCCTCTCCCTCCTCTTTCTATCAGCTGAGATGACACAGTTGTCGTTGTTGGTGGCAGCTGTAGCAGGATCGTTGCGTTGCATGCAGACAGGTTTTCATGGTGGTGCGCCATGGGTGTTTCTCTAATCTACAGAGTAGAAACGAGCACACTTGGCAACGAGTCAATTCACTGATTCTCTAACCTGTCATTGAAAAATAGCTGCATTCAGAAATATAGGACATTTCCAGTGCACTAATTAAATTATCAGCATCTAGGAAGGAGAGCGGCCCCTTGCTATTATTTAATGTCCATGGCTTCAGTAGTTAAAAGACTGCAATGCTCTGCAAGAGTTAACAAAGGGATTAGACAACCCCCGACATCTGTGCATTACACGGAGAGCAAATAGATTTCGACGGGTGCCATGCAGCGCTACCCCTTGCTGCTTGCTGCAAGCCATGTAAGAAATCACATTGCACGTCCCATGTCGATAATTCCTGATCAGCTTTGAAGTTGAAAAGGAGCCCAACCTTTAGCACGCCCTCACATGTGACAGTTCCATTTATCTGGATGGTGGTGTTTTGGCAGGAAGCACATGGATTTCTGCAAGCCACTTCCAGATAAATGGAAGTGATTCTTGGTCGAATAAATTTTCTGCAACAAAATCTTCACAAGTGATGGCGCGCCCCTAGGCCATTTTCAGATGAGTGAGCTGACTGCTGGGAAACATTCTCCATCAGAGAGCGTGATTTCCCATACTGAACTCGGGTATAGTAATGGGACATTACAGCATAAAAATGATTTATAATGCTGTGTATTCCTGCCCAACCTCAACTGCATGCTCCGCTGGGCTCCCTCGCTGTAAAAACATCCGGTTTGATGCCGCCTGCAGCCAATCCCTGGCAACAGCAGAGTCTGGAACCCCTTGTGTCCTTTGACCATTTGTCATGATGTAAAGGGAGCCAGTCTCCGCCGCGGCCAGTCATTGGCTGCATTCATGTCAAACCAGATGTTTTCAGCGAGAGATCCCAGCGGAGTCTCACAGCCCGGAGAAGGAGAGCCAGCACCGAGAAGCAGGTACATTGGCTTCCCTTTACAAGTCTAGCCAAGTGTAGGGCAGGCGGGGGGTTGGCCAAAACCATTCAAGCACAACCCCTTTAAGCACGTCATAGGGTAGATTTGGCAGACCATCTAATGTCTGTGGGGCGTCTTGAATCTACCCTGATAGCTGATGTTTGGGGCTGGTGGAAATCGGGCACGTTGGATATCAACCCACCCATCGATTTGTATTCTGTGTACATTTTGCAGCGGACAGTTGCATTTTGCAGCGGAGTTGGTAACTACAGTGCTTCCAGCGCCTGAGCTAATAACAGCTGATCCTCGGGGTGTTGGACCCCGCACTGGTATATTTCATCTGTGTCGTTAAAAGATATTGACGGTATCCCCCATAACAGTGACCTCTACAGCAACCCTCCCCCTTAATGGTAAACTCCACAGCCACCCACCCACAGTGCCTGCCTCCTTAAAATGGGACCTCCACAGCATCCCATCCCCTGAACTGACCTTCACAGCAGCCCGCCCCTTTAACAGTGAGTTTCACAGCACCCCACTCCCTTGACAAGGACCTCCTCAGGGGCCCGTCCCATTAACAGTGATCTCTACAGCATCCCGCCCCTTAACACTGACCTCCATAGGGGACTGTCCCCTTATCTGTGACCTCCACTGTTCCCTGCACCCTTAACAGAGACCTCCACAGCACCCATTCATTTAATAGTGACCTTCACAGTACCTTGCTCACTTAGGTGACCTCACAGTATCCTGCTGCCTTAACAGTGACCTCCACAGCAGCTGTCCCCTTAACAGTGACCTCCACAGCAGCTGCCCCTTTAATTGTGGCCCCTGCCACCTTAACAGTGTCTTCCACTGTGTCCTGCCCCTTTAAAGATGACCTACAGCAGTGTAGAAAAATGGCTGCATTGTTATGGAAACCTGGTGTAAAACTGTGTGTATGTGGAGACTAAGGGCCTGCAAGCTTCTATTGGCTGATGAGGGACATGTGACCATGTGTATGACATTTGGGATATGAGTGAAAGACATGCAGGTCATTTTTTGAAAATGTTTTAGGAACGGTACGTCCTAGAGAGCTGAGCCATTCCAAAACCTTCCTGGACACCTGATGTACCTCTGTGCCAAATTTGGTGTAGATCGGTCCAGTCGTTTGGGTGCACGAAAGAACAGTCAAACTCATTTTTATATATGAGATACTGTATTTTTCGCTTTATAAGACTCACCTGATAAGACACACCTAGGTTTTAGAGGAGGACAATAAGAAAAAAAATTTCATTAGACCTCAGATTAGGCCAGCAATCAGACACCCAATGTTAATCAGACCTCATCTGACAGCCCCAATCAGACCCTCAATGTAAATATAACCCTCAATAAGACCTCAGATCAGACTCCCAATATTAAATAAGACCTTAGATCAGCCCCCCCATGCCATTTATCAGCCCCCATTATGAGCCCCAGTGCCATTTATGAGCCTCCATTATGAGCCCCCAGTGTAATTTATGAGCCCCCATGCCACGGATCAAATAAAATAAAAATAAAACACTTACCTCTCCTGCTCCTGGCCGCTGCCGCTCCTCACCTCCAGCCTGCTCTGTCTTTCCTGCTGCGGCTGTGCTGTGACCCGACGCGCACAGCCGACAGCCGAGGACCAGGAAGCGGCGAGTACAGAGCCTTTACCGCTTTACGGTCCTACAGTACTAATGAGTGCTAATAGAGCGCTCATTAGTATTCGCTTATAAGACACAGGGCCATTCCCCCAATTTTTTGGGGAAAAAAACTGCGTCTTATAAAGCGAAAAATATGGTGTATGTATGTATGTGTGTGTGTATATATATATATATATATATATATATATATATATATATATATATATATATATATATATACATATAATAAATATCTGTAACCACTATCCCTATATGAGCCAGACGTTTCGGTCCATAGGGACCTTCTTCAGCGGCTTCCAGTTTCTGTGGTCAGAGATAAAGGGATATCTGGAGAGGAGAGAGTTTTGAATTATCCTCAGCACGGGGCAATATGGCCCCCAAATGTTTTATTTAAGGGCAAGAGCCCCTTCCTCCGAAATCACAATATAATTTGAAGTATGTGCGATAATGATGTATATCGCTGATATTTTCTTCTGTATGTATACAAATTGTAAAACTTAGCAAGAAATTTTTAAGATGTGTATTGTGTAACAGATCTTTTTCCGAACAATGTAAAGATGAAGTGTTAGTAAAACACAAAATTGTTTAAGCTAAAGTGCAAAATGTAAAAAAAGATAAACATTACATTTCTTCCTGCTGTCCTGATTACTTATTCATATTGCACAAAAATAAAGCTGCACATATTTGAACTAAGAACCCTTCAAGTTCAACAGGTTTCTTTTCTGTTAAAGGGAACCTGTCATCACCTTTATGCTGCCCATACTAACGGCAGAATAAAGTAGAGACAGGTGAGTTGATTTCATCGATCTGTCAATAAGTGGTCGCCAAGGACCAACATCACAATCATTGCAGTTTGCAGGTCTGGAAAAGAGTCCCGGCCACCTGAGAAGAGTCCTGGGTATTCATGAATTCCTGCTCTCCCGCCTACCTGCTGATGACTGACAGTCTTCTACTAGTTTTCTCCCTTACTCTCTAGGAGAGAACTGCCAATCATCAGCAGATGGGTGAGAGAGCAGGAGATTATGAATAACCAGGACTCTTCTCAGGTAGATGTGACTCTTTTCTAGGCCTGGGCTGCAATGATTATGATGCTGGTTCTCGGCAACCACTTACTTTTAGCTCATGAGTGACACACCGCTGATATCAGCATTTTTGTCACCATTTTATGCTGTCCTCTGTGACATCAGGATAAAGCTGATGACAGGTTCCCTTTAAATATACAACAAATTTCAAACTTGCAATATGTCGTGCAAATACGTACATGACTGAACAACATCAGTGTTTACGCTCCTAGCGTACCGTGATCAAACTTTCTTGCATATCAGACGAGGTTATTCGCCAGGAACTTAAGTTTGTCCACGGGCTTCAGTGCAGATCGTTGGCATGTTACTATGTTGCCACTGGTGCTGAATGCACTTTCTGATGGGGGCACTCGTGGCAGGAATGCAAAGGTATTTCTTGGCTAGGCTTGCCACCCTGGGAAAATTGCCTGGTGCAGAATCCACCACACCAGTGGGTCAGCTTCTCCTTCTACATCCAGTGCCTGCAGGTAACTCTTAAGCTTAATTTCAATTGCCTCTCTGTCAGTGAAGGCAGATGGGCCAGGCTGAGCGGATGCCTGTTTGAAAAAGCTGCCCAGACTTTGTTTACTCCTTTTGGGTTCTCTCTGGGCTTTTCCATCAGCTCCTGTCTTTGTGTGTGATGGCGGTGACTCTGTGGCAGACACAGCTTGTGTCTCTAGCAGTGCCTGAATTTCTGCTGCTGCCTTTGTAAAGATGAACTCTCTTCGGTCATCTGCTATGTATGATGATCTGAAGCGTGGGTTGACAAAGGAGGCCATACCCAGGAGGTCATCAGTTGCAGAGTCTGAGTACTTCTCATTTAAATACTTGAGGATAGCTCTCTTCATGTCCTTCGTCAGGTCTGCGTCAATGTCATCATCAGCTACAGGAAGAACTGTGGTGTTTAGAAGGTGGCGCACAGGTTTGACATAAACTCACATACTCTTCTCCAGACCGAGCATCTGTGAACTCCCACAGGGGATTGAGGGTCTTGTTCATAGATTCTAACACATCCATGTCCTGCCAAGTTGGTACCAGGTGCCTGGTTTTCCTGTCTGCTTTCAGGACCTATGATATGACCTTCTCTTGTTCAAGCAGCCACTGAATCCTCTGTTGTCGAGACCCCCATCTTGTTGGTGTTTCAGTGACGAGGCGGAGAGGAGACGGGTTTAGCTCAGCCTGGACATTAGCTATTCCTCTCTTCCTTTTCCAAGTGTAAAAGGCACTCACTATTTTCTTGCATTTGCCACTTGCATGTTCTACACGGGCGTCTTTCACACTTCCCTCTAAGAACAAAATTGGAAGATATTATTAGCACAGTCAACCCCTGCATAATGTTGAACTAGTCTAGGAGGAAAAGAAACGTTTACCTACCGATGGCGAGGTGAAACCTGTGGCCGAAGCACTGCAGTCTTGTCCAGCCGTTCATTTCCACTGCTTTCATGATATTTGCGCCATTGTCGGTGGTTATGCAGACTTGTAACTCTTCTTTAAGTCCCCATGACTCCAGGGCTTCCTTTAATCCTTGAGATATCAGGTCACCCGTATGATCCTTGGGGAAATAAGATGTCTGTTGGCATCTGCTGCACAACTTCCACTCGTCATTGATGAAGTTGTCTGTGAGACTAACGTAAGGCTCCATTGTGCGACTCGACCACAAGTCCGTAGTAGTTGCATAGTGTTTTATGGAGTTCTTTCTTCGCTTGCTCGCGGACTTTGTCATACAGTTTGGGCATTTCAGTTTGGCTAAAGTGTTTGCAGCTAGGTACCCTGTAACGTGGATCGAGTGTCTTAGGGTCCTTTCACACTTGCGTTCTGAGGATCCGGCAGGCACTTCCGTCCTGCCGGATCCGTCAGAACGCAAGTCGCCTGAAAGCATTTGAAGACTGATCAGGATCCTGATCAGTCTTCGAGTACTTTCAGGTTACTATGGCAGCCAGGACGCTACTAGCGTCCTGGTTGCCATAGTAAGCGAGGAGCGGGGAGCGGCATGCCACATTCCGTCGCGGCTCCGGGCGCTCCTGAATGACGTCAGAGCGCCCCATGCGCATGGATCACGTGATCCATGCGATCACGTGATCCATGCACTGGGGCGCCCTGACGTCATCCTGGAGCGTCCGGGAGCCGCACGGAATGTAAGTATGCCGCTCCCCGCTCCCGCTCTACTATGGCAACCAGGACGCTAGTAGCGTCCTGGCTGCCATAGTAACCAGTCAGAAAAAGCTAAATGTCGGATCCGGCAATGCGCCGAAGCGGCGTTTAGCTCAAGGTCTGATCCGGATTAATGCCTTTCAATGGGCATTAATTCCGGATCCGGCCTTGCGGCAAGTGTTCCGGATTTTTGGACGGAACAAAAAGCGCAGCATGCTGCGGTATTTGCTGCGTCCAAAAAACGTTCCGGTCCTGAACTGAAGTCATCCTGATGCATCCTGAACGGATTTCTCTCCATTCAGAATGCATGGGGATGATCCTGATCAGGATTTTTCCGGCATAGAGACCCGACGACGGATCTCTATGCCGGAAAAGAAGAACGCAAGTGTGAAAGGACCCTTAATCATGTTCTGAAATCCGCTTTTCTCCACTGTAAAAAACGGCACCATGTCCTTACACAGGTACAGGGTAATGACATTTGTAATATCAATCCACCGCCGATTCTTTTGGTCATACGGAGTGCCTTTAGAAAATGCTTTTAAAATGTCAGTCTGCTGGTGTGTTGGGGCAGGGCCACCTTTTTTTCTTTCCACTTGACTGACTGGGCTTTGTGGAGGGCACAGTTTTTGGCTATGTTCGTATTCCAAAATGTGCTTAGTTTTGAGGTGATAAAACAAATTAGTTGTATTCCCCGTCTTCCCTATTATTCTCGCCCGGCATAGTTTGCAGATTATACTTTTCTGCTCAACATCCGACTCCTTAAACCCAAACCAGGTCCATATGACTGATGTTGCATCGGTCTTCTTTACAAGCACCTCCTCCTCCTCCCCACGTGTATGCTACATGCTTTAGAGTCGACAAAAACAGGCACAGTTTGATGACATCTAGGGCTGCAGCAAACGAGTATTTTAGCAATTGAGTATTAATCGAGTACTCTAATAAGAAAAACCTTTTTAAACTAACGTATTGCTAATTGCTTTATAGAGCAAATCATCAGCCCCATGCCATTGCCATCATCATCCATGTCCCCCAGCCAGCGCCATCAGCCCCATGCCATAGCCATCCTCCAACCCAACCGCCTCCCCCCCTCCCCCTCCCCTCTGCTACGGGCCCCTGCTAATATCCTTACCTTTCCTGCAGGGTGTGCGGCTGGCTGATGGAGTCCGCAAGAGACGGACCGCGTCTTCTTCCCAGCATGCACTGGGAGGGACTTGACGTCACACACAGCGTCAGCCAGCTCGTTGACGATGTGTGTACGCGAAGCCCTGGCCAGAGCGCGGTGCCAAGTTGGGAGGCCACGGAGCGGTGAGCGAGAAGCTTCTTCAATTCACTACCGCTCTGTGGTCATCTATCACGATAGGTCGATATAGAAAAAAATCTATTTCGTTGCCCAAATTTATATCGTGTATATATCGCCCACTCCTAAGCCCCCTGGCCCCCCCCAGGCTTCCCCCGAAAATATTGGGACAACGGGAAAAATTGTGTGGGATTTCTTGGCGCCATTCCTGCATAAAGGGTACCACGTGTACACTGATCATTTTTATACCAGCATGCCCCTTTTTAAATCCCTCCATGCTGCAAACACGGGCTTGTGGGACAGTCCATAAAAATAGAGTGGGATACCCACAACCGCTGGTATCCAAGCATTTGGAGAGAGGAACATCCTTTGCCCTTGCAAGTGACCAGCAGCTTGCAGTAAAGTGGAAGGACGTCTACATGCTGACCACCGTGCACGCAGACACCACAGTGGCAGTTAGGGAGAGGGGGGCTACTGCTGACAAATACAAACCGGTCTGTGTGACAGATTATAATACATTTATGGGAGGTGTAGACCTCTCGGACCAGGTACTTCAACCCTACCTGGTGAAGCGACTACCTCATCCAGATTGCTACCTATAATGGGTTTTGTCTTATTTAAAAAGACCCAAGGAGCCCGCAGCTTCCTCGGGTACCAGGAGAAGGTGGTTGAGTGTCTCCTGTTTGACTACCCCGCACCTGGGCAAGCCTTAGAATCTGAGGATGTTCAAAGGCTTTCAGAACGCCACTTCCCTCACCCCGTCCCTGCCACTACCAGAAAAACGTATCCACAGAAAAGATGCCGGGTGTGTAGAAAACACGGAAGGAGGAGGGACACCCGATTTTACTGCCCCAGTTGCCCATCACAACCAGGCCTCTGTAATTACCCCTGTTTTAAGACGTACCATACAGTTGCGAATTTTTTATTTTATTTAATACCAAAAAGGGTGGGTGGGAGGTCTTTTCAGGAAGTCAATTTATTCTCATTTTTCTCCTTTTGGGATGGGTTGTGGAGCAAATTTTTTTATTTTTTTTTTATTTTTTTTCAGATATTGGAACAAATTTTACCTTTTCTGATTTGTTTTCTTAATTTTCATTATTTCATTTTTTTATGACCATGTCCTGCAGCACAAAGCTGTTAATTCCATTCGCATTACTGTATCATGATATTGGCATAATATTTTATTTATTTGGAGGATCTCTAATGATTTTTTTTTTTTTTGTGGACACCCCACAACACATCTATTTTGGGAATTGGTGATCCATTCCTGTTCCTACAGACGGTTCTGGACACTGTCCCTTTATATATTCTGTAGGTGAATGGTTGTGTGCATAGCAGTTTCTACCTTGCCGGGCAGGGGCCTGTTATGGTGCACTGCGTCACTTCGTCTCTCATATAGGGATTGATGGGGCTAAAGAGACGTTGTACGACCAGTCACTGTCCTTGAATACCAGCTTGTGATTTATAGAACTATCGGTGTTCTTGTATCTTGTGTACAAACTGGAATTTGCAACATAGCTGGAGTCATTTTGCTCCGTTTTTTTCTTGGACAGTTCAGTTTTCTTTCTTTTTTTTCCAGTTTGGCGAGACATAGTCATATATACAGGCAGATGCCTTTTTTAGACATCTGCCTCCCTTTATAAGTGCACAGCTTCACTTCTCATCTGTACGCGCCACAAAGATAAGAATGTGGCGGATTTCTAAGACAGTAACAGGGTTACCCATCTACATATATTTTTTTTCTCCAATTTCCTGTGAAAATTTTATTAACAATTTGAATAAAAGCATATATACTCATCATTTCATCCTATAATAATTTTGCACTCAGCATGCTTACTACACCACTAGATGCATGTTTTAAGGGATCTAGTTTTTAAAATGGGGGTTTCTATCATTTTGCAGCTCAACGCCATTACATATGTGCAATGGGGCCTGAACCATTTTCAGGTTCTTATCTGAAAGACCCCAGGTGCTCCTTTATGTTTGGGCCCTGCCATGTGTCAAGACATAAGATTAGGGCCACAATGGGGATACTTCTGAAGACAGGAGAAATGGGAAGATACATGTTGGGGTGTACTTCTTCATTTTCATGTGCTCTATAGAAAGAAAACTGTCTTTAAATTAACACTTTTTTGTGTAAATAATTAAAGATAGATATTTTTGTTTCCATCTGCTTAGCATTAATTTCTGCAAAACACTAGGAGGTCTAAAAGCTCACTCAACCCCTAGATGAATACATTAGGGGGTCTAGTTTTCAAAATGGGGTCATTTATGGGGGTTTTTATAATTTTGGCAGCTCAACGCCATTACATGTGTGCAATGGAGACTGAACCATTTTCAAAAGTGATGTCAGAAAATGTATGCAAAATGAGTGACTAGATGCAAATGGCCCACACCAGAATATAGTCTATACTAGGCCTGCACAATATATTGCGAAACCAATCGCAATTAATCGCCATATCGCAATTGCAATTTGCCGACCCAAAAATGCTGCAATTATATTACTGTATTTTTCGCTTTATAAGACACACTTTTTTCCCCCAAAAAATTGGGGGGGAATGGCAGTGCATCTTATAAAGCGATGGTTGACTTTCTACGTGACACTGACATTGTATCTCCGGCCGCTATGCTGCACAGCGCGGCCAGCGATACATCAGTTACAGTGCGGGGAGGGAGGAGGGGCTGGAGGCTGCACAGCGCGGCCAGCGATACATCAGTTACAGTGCGGGGAGGGAGGAGGGGCCGGTGGAAAGTCGCTATTTTAATGAACACATTTTCTTCTATCTATTTTATTTATCTGTTCTGTGCAGCGCTATTAAGAAAATGGCAAGTTTTGTATTTTGTACTTTTGCTGTAATGCAAATATGTATTTTATTATGAAAAACACTGCGCATTTCAGTTCTTGAGTTCAGCATAACTACATTTCACATTATCAGTCATCTGTGTGTGCTTTTACCTTGAAAATCCAAGCAGATAGCCCTCTAGCACAATTCCCTTAATATCGCATCGCATATCGTTATCGCAATTGTTAGGGCCATAATCGCAATCGCACAAAATTCCCATATCGTGCAGCCCTAGTCTATACCCTACGCGAAAATCTAAATTGTGCGGTTTTTACTTATGTTAACTGGTTAGTTCCCACTAAGTGCACCAGTTTTGTTTCCGAAATTATTTATTGATTATGGTATGTGCAAAAAAAAGCTAAAAGAAAAGATGATGGAAAAGTCTAAAGTAGATAAAATGCACAATCTAAATATTCAGGGCCCTGACACCTAAAAACACTTGCACCCCCGACAGAAATGAGCATGCCTATGGATGGAGCAGCTGGGAGGGCTGGCGGCTGGCTGACAGTTATTGAAGGTGTACAGGCACCTTTAAATGACAGTAGGAGAAGTTAAAACAAATGAGATAACCCATGAGAGTGCACAGTCCTTACAACTTGACTCATAATGGTGGGTATCCGTTTTCCTTAGCAGAGAGCGTAAAACCAATGCAAACACAAGGAGAATATACATGCTGCTTGCACAGGTCGTATTTGGCGGGGTTCGTATCTAGCAGTGCCAACCACTGAGCTACCGTCCGCCCTGGTAGTGCATATCCTTTTGGTGTGTTGTGAAACTTTTGACTTATTTTGGTTGGGAAATCTTAGGCTTTATGAATAATTCATGTGGAACGAGTTTTAGGCGTGCACTATGCCTACTGATCCCATATTTCACCTATATCGTTCTTAGTACCAAACGGTATGCCATCATTATGACCAGTGTGGAATGGAAACCAGGTTGTATTTTAGTGCATAAAGTTAATACATATGGGTATTTTAGCCCAATATATATAAAACAAAATCCTATAAAGTCTGACTAGACTAGACATAGGGGTGTACAGCTCATGGGCCCTGGTGCCAGAGTTCAGCTTGGGGGGGCCCCCCTTCCCTCAGTGCTTTGTGGCTAGGAGTAGGGGAGCATATAGCCTTCCTTCTGTCTGAGGCAAAAATTGAAACTGCACCCCCAATTCCAAATTTTTGACCTAAACCGATCCCTCCAGTCAGAGGACTAACTTAAACATTCTGGGCCCTATAACAGAGCCCTCCCAGCATGCACTTTCTATAATACCGGTGTCGTCTTATGTGGCACAATGGCCTTTGGGCCCCCTCAGGCTCTGCACCCCCTATAGCTATGCCCCTGACTAGACATTTCTAATATACAGGACAGTATAGAGAGTATGAGGTTGCACTCTGACATCTGGACATTTATAGAGAAAAATACAAAAATCAGCCGCCTTAAACCCATGAGGCCTTCAGCCCATTTAGCTGGGGAAATGTATGAAATATGGAAAAGGGGCAGATGTTCCTATTAAACGAATGGTTTTTGGCAGGAAGCATTTGTCATGAGACCTAGCTAATAGGGTCCCAGAGTCCTAAGGAAAGCTTCCTTCTCCAATTGATTTGTGCTAAACCTCGAAGCTTAGAAGAAGACCCTTCACTACTGTGCAGCCAACATGGCGGCCGATCATAATTCATGTGGGTACTAATTGTAGACAGCAGCTGCTTCCTTGTTTTTCCAAGACCAATTCTATCTCCAAGTCTGAAATGATGCATAAAAATTTGCCAAAAATATGTTTTCAACATTGGCATTGATAATATAATTTTTTTTTTTTTTCCTTTTAATACAAAATGTTTCTGGATTTATCCAGGTCTTCTAATAGGAGTCTGAACATCTTATATTTATATGGTCCCGCTCGATGCACTCCCCACCCGCCTTCACTCTGTGGATGCTCCAAAGACACACTATATACTAATAGACTCCCGGAATGTATTTACCTTTCCTGAGTGCTGCTCTGTATCTCCGCGTCTTTTCCTGTTTGCTTCCCTGATGAAGAATATCGTAATGTTCGAAACGCGTTGTAGCAACCTTGATCCTCCAACCTGCCTGTAGCTTATACTGTGACATCACACAGCGCTCTGCACCGATCAGACAATGGGGGCATATCCTAGCGATATGCCCCCATTGTTTGAGATGGGAAAACTTCTTTTAAGACACTCCTACAATATTGTATACGTAGATTAGTTCAGTTGTGTATTATGTCATTTGTGCTGTGCCGCATAGACTGTTGTATAGTAGAGAATCTCTTCTGCTTTCCACCCTGTCCTCAAATCACCTGTACGTAATGTACTTTATAATATCATTATAGCATAAATCACTGTTACCAGACAGCATTTGTTCTCCAGGGATTTCCATCTTCAAAGAACGTAATTGCTGTTATGGAAGCCAGAATATTCAGCACTTTTAAGAGATTTAATGAAGGTTTGGTATCTTGAAATGCAGTATAGTTTAGCTTTGTAATGCTGGCCATAGACCTTTGGTGACTGCAGGCCGAAGCAGCAGAGGATCAGCTATAAATAATTGTTAAAAAATCCAACATTGACCAATATAACCTCTCCCAGTTTGCTTTTTTTTTTTTTTACACCACAGTGCATCCTGGTGTCATGTCTTTACCAGTAGTGACGCACGCGCACCGTCCTGTCCTTACGATAAAATAATGATGATTCATGAGACTAGGCCGCCTTCTTCCATTGCTTCAAAGTCCAGTTCTAATGTTCGTGTGCCCATTGTAGGCAATTTCGGCAGAGGAAAGGAGTCAGCATGGGCAGTGCGATCGATCGACCTGCCCGAACTGCAGCCAGCTGGGGTACAGTTTGTGTTCTGACATCTTTCTATTATGGACAGCTTCAACTTGTTCAAAAAGTTGTGCTGCTGTATCTCTTCGCTGATCAGATCAGACTGGCTAGCCTTTGCTGTATATGCACATTAAAGGGCATCTGTCAGCAGATCTGTCCCTATGACACTGGCTGACCTGTTACATGTGCACTCGGCAGCTGAAGGCATGTGTGTTGGTCCCATGTCCATATGTGCCCGCAGTGCTGAGAATTTTTTTTTAATATATGCAAATGAGCCTCTAGGAGCAACGAGGGTGTTACCATTACACTTATAGGCTCTGCTCTCTCTGCAACTGCTGCGCCTTCTGCACAGTGAGAACAGACAAGGTATAGGACATGTTCTATTATTTTTTTTTGCGAGGCTGCGGAACGGGCATATGTATGCGGACAGCACGCAGTGTGCTGTCCATATCTTTTTCTGCCCAATTAGAACAAATGGGTCCGCCCTGCCCGCCCAAAATGTGGATTGAATACAAACCAAAAATACGGTTCGTGTGCATGGGGCCTAATTCTAGGCATAATTAACATTTTACCGG
Source organism: Bufotes viridis (assembly GCA_033119425.1). Taxonomy (NCBI): domain Eukaryota; kingdom Metazoa; phylum Chordata; class Amphibia; order Anura; family Bufonidae; genus Bufotes; species Bufotes viridis. The sequence continues at coordinate 27,230,204 of CM065599.1, forward strand.
TAACCTTCTCATGTCTTTTATTGAACTATATAAGAGTCTTCTTAGGTTCTCATCTCCCATGCGGACGTGTACACTTTTACTGTGTAAGTGCAATACATTTCAGTAACATTGTCTTGATGATTCCGGGTCTCCATTGACATCCCCTGTGACCTGTATTCCCATGATGAGTAGAGAGAGAGATTAGAAGCTTTTTACAGCCTCCTGAGGACACTGAGCCAGATGGGGCCAATGACACTAAAGCCGCTAGTAGTATAGAGTGTCACCATCATCCCCCTGATGAAACTGCCATCCGTATAATTGTAGAAAAATAGAATTCATAAGTATAAAAATATGTTAAAAAAAAAAAAACATGAAATGTCGTGATTTGAATAGTTGCACCCCCACCAAAAAATGATTCTTGTTAATAAATCAACTGCATAGTCCACACTGTGATAGTGGTGATGAAATATGAATGGCACTAAGCATATTACGCAGTTTGATTACTTATGTATGTAGTATGTGTATATTTATATATGTATTGAGAGGCACGGACTCCACAAGACCTCTGAATGTGTCCTGCCTGCTGGGGTACCTGGCAGATATGGTTGGGCATGGAGACATACAGGCTCCGTATGGTATACTATGGTACATTTGCCCACAGCACAGATGTTGGAGCCCGTCCTGTAGATCCTGCACACTCGTAGGTTGCTGGCATCCAGGCTGGTGCCGTAAATGCTCGATTGGTGATAAATCTGGTGACCGGGGCAGGCCAAGGAAGTGTTACAATCTGGCGGAGGGTGTGTAGAGGAGCTCTTGGCAAGCTTTGTCTCTCATGCTACCAGATGTAAGGTAGCTATCCTTAAACAGGCCTTGAGACATGACTTGGACAATAAGTAAGCCAGAAGCTCATCTGCAGACAGCCGTTTCCAGGAGAGTACTGGCTAAACTTGGTGAGCGGCCCAGGTCAGGATTCGGGGGATATTATATCTCCCTAGCCATATAGTCTGGCAGAGACATTCCTGGGAAGTCCTTGCTGTGTGTGGATGAGCGTTATCCTGCTGAAAAATGCTATTTGGAAGCCCTGCCATGAGAGTCAACACATGTGGCTGTAGGATGTCCTGCACATATCGCTGAGCTGTTAGTGTCCCTCGTATCACTACTAGGGGTGACCGACTGTCGTATGTGATGGCTCCCCAGATCATCACAACAGCATTTGGGGCAGTGTGTCGCACCACAGCAAAGGCAGGATTGAAACACACACCACGAGGCCTCCATACTTGAACCCAACTGTCGTTGAATCCCAAAAAGAACCTGGATTTGTCGCTAAAGGTGATACATTTCCAGTCTGTAGCAGTTCTGGTTTCTTGTTCATGACACCACTGTAAGCGAAGGTGATGGTGGCTGCCAATGGCAGGGAACGTAATGGGCAACGTGATGCCAAATTTCCTTCTGGAGTGGTCCCGGCAGAGACAGGAGGGTGTAATGGAGGTGCTACCTGTATCTGCATGGTGGACAATAAAACTGTGGGAGCTGCTTGTGCTTGTCGATGGATCAATGATCCTTTCTACTGGTGGACTGCCTGGGCCGTCTGGAGCCTGTTCATTGTTTGGATGTGCACTCAAATAACCACTGCTCCCAAAAACTCCTAACAGCTAGGTCAGAATGGCCTACATGGCGGGCAGTTCATCACAATGACCATTCTGCTTCTCTCAGTCCAATGATGCGCCCAGGGTTGGACTGGCCTACTAGAATACCGTGAGATCCTCTGGTGGGACCAGGCTCTGATACTATAATGGACCCCAAAGATCCAGGAAACAAAAAACATTTGGCTGCCTTTGGAGGAGATTATTTGCACTAGGGTGTGTGTGTGTGTGTGTATATGTGTGTGTGTGTATATGTGTGTGTATGTGTGTGTGTGTATATATATATATATATATATATATATATATATATATATATATATATATATATATAATTTTAAATTATAAAAAAACGGTTACCTTTATTGATACGGGGGTTTGGCCTTGAATAATTTCCTCTAGTGGGCCCCAGGTACCCCAGTCATCACCGGATGCGCCCCTTCTCAAAATCTGGGTAATATGTCTTCAACTGCATTGTAGAGGAATGTCTAGCAGTCAACAATCTCTCTCCATGAGGTACACTACTCAAAAGTGGCCTCTGGGAGCTGTTTTATAAGGCATCAGGGGAAGCACTTTTTCACCCTCTTGTGACCACACCTGTAATCATTTACATATCTGCCTGAGACATGATTGCATGCAGGTTTTTGCAACATTTCGAAATTTCTATTATTTTCTTTATTTTCTTATGCTTCCAAAACCTCAAGAACTGCTGCCTAATAAATCCCACCCCCTCACGGTGCCATTATAGCGAGAGAGTCTTATTCACTCCACCTTCAGTTCGGTTTTAATGTTATGGCTGATCAGTGTGTATATAATGAACGGAAAGATGGTAAGGAGACTGGAAAGGTAACCTGATGGGGAAGAGTTCATTGTTTCACATAAAAGATTCATGAGACCAAATTGTCATTTTCACGGTTTGCTTACTTGGCATTTCTAGAAATAGTCCTCTCGTCTTTGCTTAGTATTTAAAGGGGAACAGTCACCCCTCTGGTCTTTATGAAATAAACATAGGGCATGGCTGCTCCAGAAATAAAAATGTATTAATATATATTTTTTATTATGTTAGTTAGACTGTTTAGTTGAACATGCTGAATTTAACTCTTTCTAGCCTATTCATGCAATTTCTTAATGTGTCGTATATAGACAAATGGCCAAAACTATGTTAAATTAATTACATTAATTAATTACAAATCTAGGATCCCAGGAAGGTGAGCCTCTGTTAATGTGATAGAAATTACTTTGCATTGTGGGCAGTTGTAGATGGTTTTTGGGTGAATAAGAGCTGCACAGGGGACCCAACGAGATCAGGTGCACCCAAACAGGTCCATATGACCCCATGCCTCTTAGCAGCCCCCATGCCTCTCATCAGCCCCCATGCCTCTTAGCAGCCCCCATGCTACAGAGAACTTAAAATAAAAAAAACACTTACCTCTCCTGCTCTGGACGCCGCTACTCCTCACCCACAGCGCGATCCTCTTCATCCTGCTGTCGGCTGTGCTCCGATCTGACGCGCATAGCGTGAGGTTACAGAGCGCCCTTACGCTGTGCGCAGCCACTGCACAGCCGACAGCCGAGGACCAGGAAGTGGTCAGTACAGAGCCTTCTCCGCTTCCTGGTCCTCGGGTACTAATGAGCGCTTCCATAATGGAAGATCTCATTAGTGTTCACCCCATAAGACGCAGGGACATTTTCCCCCCCACTTTTGGGGGGAACAAAAATGCGTCTTATGGGGCGAAAAATGCGGTATTGTGCAACAAAAACTGCCACATCTTTTGATCTGTCCCCCATCTTTTGATCTTTCCCCCATTCCTCGCTGAGAGGAGCCGGTGTACGGCCGGGAGTGTGTGCTCCTGGTTTTTGACCTCCCGGATTCCGTGGTCACATTTGACCATGGCATCTGAGTGGTTAAACGTGTTTAGTCGACGATATCATCGATCAAATACATTAGCCTCGGGTGCCTGATGTTTAAGACAGGTAATAATAGTCCAGAGCAGCATTCAGACTTCTGCTGGTTGCTGCTAACAGCTCACATCCGCACACCCTAGCTGAGTTCCTATATTGTACTGCTCTGTGATGCACTAGCGTTTGTTTATTTATTTATGTTTTCTCTCTCTGCATGAGGCTATTGTGTAGTGACTGTGTAAAGACATCACCTCTGAGAAATTAAAGCATACCCCCAATTATAAAAAACTTTTCATAAATGAATAGTCCAGGTGACTATAAGAAACTTTGTAATGTATCTTATTTAAAAAGCTGCTTTCATCGGGCTGCTTTTAACAGTGACATCTGTGGAGAGAGGAGGAGAAGGCTTCTGGATGAGAGACGCTCAACCTGCAGTTTCCTAGCATTTTTGACTGTATTATAATCTAATAAGACTGGCCCCTACCACTGTTCAGAGTGAGGTAATAAATCACTTACCAGATGGCAGTAGCCTCCTCATCCTCCCTCACCTCTCTGTGTACTTTGGTTTGTGAGGCTAGAGATAAGAGATTGAGTGAAGAGCAAGAGGAGGAAAGCGGCATGAGAAGCCCTGAGGAAGCATAATTATTTAATAAGACACATTCCAAAGTTTCTTATATTCACTTGTACTATTTATTTCTGAAAACTTGTTTATAACTGGAAGCAGAGCTCGCAATAACGCCTGTATAAGTGTCATAGGCACTGTGTGCTGTCCGCATCTTTTCGGTCCCCATTGAAAAGGAATGGGTCCGGATCCGTTCCGCAATTGCGGAACGGATCCGGACCCAGTGCGGACATGTGATGGAACCCTCACCAGGAGCAGCTCCAGACTACATTGTGGTTACAGGACCTGTGGTGATGTCAGTCATGTGATCGCCATGTGTGGGAGGAGTTAGGGGAACACGGACTCCGTGTAGGACTGTGCTGGTGGAGAATGCAGAGGTACTATGTCAGTGTAACCAGTCACAGTTTTCAGTGTGTAATGTGCACACAGTAGTTCTATCTGGGTAATGGACCTTTACAGAGCTGTGTGTGCAATGTGTATATAGTACTGTCAGACGGGCGCTGTGTATGGCAGCGCCAGGTGGATGGGCGCCGTGTATGGCAGCGTCAGCTGGGTGGGCGCCGTGTATGGCAGTGTCAGGTGAGTGGGTGCCGTGTATGGCAGCGTCAGGTGGGTGCCGTGTATGGCAGCGTCAGGTGGGTGCCTTATATGGCAGTGTCAGGTGGGTGCCGTGTATGGCAGCGTCAGGTGGGTGCCGTGTATGGCAGCGTCAGGTGGGTTGGTGCCGTGTATGGCAGCGCCAGGTGGGTAGGCGCCGTGTATGGCAGCGCCAGGTGGGTGGGCACCGTGTATGGCAGCGCCAGGTGGGTGGGCACCGTGTATGGCAGCGTCAGGTGGGTTTAGCGCCGTGTATGGCAGCGTCAGGTGGGTTGGCGCCGTGTATGGCAGCGTCAGGTGGGTGGGCGCCGTGTATGGCAGCGTCCGGGTGGGTGGGCGCCGTGTATGGCAGCGTCGGGTGGGTGGGCGCCGTGTATGGCAGCGTCAGGTGGGTGGGCGCCGTGTATGGCAGCGTCAGGTGGGTGGGCGCCGTGTATGGCAGCGTCAGGTGGGTTTGGCGCCGTGTATGGCAGCGTCGGGTGGTGGGCGCCGTGTATGGCAGCGTCAGGTGGGTGGGTGCCGTGTATGGCAGCGTCAGGTGGGTGGGCGCCGTGTATGGCAGCGTCGGGTGGTGTGCGCCGTGTATGGCAGCAGTGGTCTTATGTTTAGTGTATGATGTTGGATAAATGTAAAATTGTCTACATTTATTTCTGCACGGGAGACTAGCAATGGTTTCCCTGCAGAAATATCAGCCTCATAACGTTATGTCGGCCCATGCATTATATATGTGAATTACCGCAAAATTCACACTCCTCCTCGGCTAAAAATACTCCTCAAAATTGTTAAGAGGAGTATTTTTACTCTTCTGGAAAAAATGTAGTGCGACCTCTGACTGGATGTACTCTTTTATGGGAACATACTTTCTTTAGACTATGAACCAGCAGGGGTGGTCTGAATGATATGAGCTTGGCTTTTAGAAGCGTTCCGCATGCGTCTGTTATTTATTCTTTTTACTTTGTAGATTTCTATCTCGATATAAAACGTTTGGATGTGAGGCTGGGCTTTCATGCAGATTGGCAGTGCTACATTGTTCAGCTTTTGATGTTTGCAGTCATTTTAATATTTGGTAAAATATTCCATGTTTGTCATTGTCAACACTGAGATGAATCGGCCTTCAAAGGGTCCGGGACTTTTTTTTTTTTTTTTTTAAGTCCTTTGAACTTGACAGTAAGTCTTTTTTTTCCACTGTGTTTGAACTATGTAATAACTAATAATTTCTGGTTTATAGGACGAGAAAGAAAACGCCCTACGGTGATTTCTGCATGATCATCGTAAAATAATTGTCAAATACGGAGACCTTTTTTTTTTCAGCTTAAAATTACAAAATGGTCCATATTTATGAAGAGTGTTTAACATAAAAATCAGATTGAGCCTTACTGGAAGTACTCCCTGGTATGGAGACTTATTGGCAATGCTCCATGGGAAACCAATATGAAAAGAGGTATCTCCCAAAGAAAAAGGGAACCATCTCGCCAGGGTCACCTCTTGGAAGTGGCTCCCTAGAGTCAAGCTCCGACGTTCCAACAAGCCTTGAGATTTGACAAGGCTCTGGTCTCTTTAAGGAGATTCAGTACTCGACCTAAGCTGCTTCCCAGGCATTGCACTGAGCCAGCCAGAATCCTACTCCATACTGATGAGGGGCAAGCTGTCTGCGGATGGCTATCTGACCTGGCTATATTCCCTTGTCAAACCCTAAAGTTGGATCTTAACTCCTAGGGAGCCGCTTCCAATAGGTGGCGCTGGTGAGATGGTTCTCTTTTTTTTTTAGGAGATTATTCTTTGCATATAAAATTCAGAAAAACATAAAATTATCCACTACTTTTATGGTCTGAGGTTGAACCAACCCCAAGGGCCACCGTAAGACCTTAAAGGGGTTTACCAGCTTTTTTACAGTTTTAAGAAATTAAAGCTCAGCCTGCTGTACCTGTTGAGAAAATCATACTCGCCTGCTCCTCACTGCTCTGTTCCCAATCCCTGTCTCCCTTTTACAATTCAGGGTAGACAGGATCACATGCTGCTGACTGGCCTCAGAGGTTATGGGTTTCCAAGTGGCACGTCACTGCTGAGGCCAGTCATAGGCTGCAGAGGTGCACCTGACCTCATCTGTCTTGAAGTTTACAGGCCATGGACCAGGAGAACGCAGAAGGTAGACGGGGAGCTGGAATGGAGCGCCGGGGAGCAGGTAAGTATGGTTTTTCACCAGGTACAGCAGGCTGAGAGGGAAAATTATAAAAGTTCACAAAGCTACCCCTTTAAAAGGGGTCGGAGACATTTACGACATATCATCGAATAGGTGTCCCATTATGGACTTGTACCTATTGGGAGAATGGGGCTCCCCTTCTGCTCCGCTCTTACTGTAGAAAGGTGGAGACCATGCCTGTGCGCAGCTCTCTCCCTTTTAGATTATGTGACTTGCTGAGACGGTCAAGTGTCTCACCACGACATAAAATGTCATTGAAGATGCCAGCATGCAAATGGAGACTTTTATATATGTATCAGGATCCCAACGATGGCCAGACAGTCCGCCATCGATACTTGTCCCTGCTCCCGCGCCATTTCCCATGGAAAGGACATGAGAGCAGCCACCAGGCACAAACAAGCAAGTCTTTGACCAGATGGTTGCACAGAATTGTATGATGTGACCCCTAGGCTATAGATTATTTGCCCCTGCCCTGGAGGATCTCCACAGGGTTTATTGGGTCCATCCAGTAATCCCACAAAATAAATGTATATAGTATGGGTTGTGGTCTCGGTCTTTGATTTATATGAATGTTCATTTAGTGATGGACTCATCCTGGACTATAGATGTTTTTACCGAGCTGCGTCTGCTGTAAATTCTCTGATGTAGAAAGAGTTTCAGGTTTCATGTTTTTCCAAAGTGACCTTTTAAATGCGGCCTCCATCCTTCGCTCTTACTTTCCTCGCTCCTGTGTGTGTTTTTATTGCTTTTTTGAGAAAATACAGTAATTATGCACCTGTAAGGGTACAGCACGGTGACCACAGGGATTAATTATAATCTCTGTCTATTTATGATATAAAAGCAGACGTTACTGCAAAATCAAAAATCTTAAATTCCCACAAACCGCTTTGAATTGAAGAGAGATTTCATGTTTTTTCGAGTTAGTATGCTCCTTATTCTTAGTTAATTGACCATGATTTTTTTTTCTTTAACCTAACCGACAGCTAAGAAAAATTGGTGGTGGCGGCTTTGGAGAAATCTACGATGCCCTGGACCTGCTGACAAGGGAGAATGTCGCGCTCAAGGTGGAGTCTGCCCAGCAGCCAAAACAAGTTCTGAAAATGGAGGTGGCAGTTCTCAAGAAACTTCAAGGTAAAATAACCTGTGATCTCCTTTTATGGTCACTTTAAGGTCCGGTCTATACAACCTTGAAAATAAAATAATAAATAAAGATGTTGCTCATTTTAAATATGTGCCATTTTTTATTTCTTTGGCTAAAAGTGATTAAGCAATAAAAAAATAAAAATAAAATATATATATATATACATACTTGGCTGTCTCCATACTAGCCCTCTGTTAAAATGGAACTCTTGTCAAGAGTCCTGAATGTCAAAAAAAATATATACTGTATTTTTCGATTTATAAGACGCACTTTTTTTTTTTTTTTTAGCAAGAATAAATATTGCTAAAAAGTGCCTGCGTCTTATAAACAGCAGTCAGGGAGATCCAGCATTACCAGACCTTTTCTGTTGTCTAAACTAGGGTTGTTTCGGGTATCGAACTTTCGATACCCAATCGATACTTTTCTCTGGTATCGAGCTCGATACCAGGATTAGTATTTTATCGATACTGGGCTGCGCTACTGCACAGCCCAGTATCAGAGAACGTGGCTGCGCCGCTCTCAGCGCGGCCATGTTCTCCTCGGCAGCACAGGGAGAAGGAGGCAGTCTCTCCCGCCCCCTGTGCTGCCGCTGCAACCAATAGGGAGGGAGAGGGGGGCGGAGCAGGGGCGGGAGAAGGGGCGGAGCTGAGGGGCGGGCGCACTGGCCAGCAATGCCTAGTACCGTTTCATATATAAATGCAGGCAGAAGACACAGGCTGCCAGCACCTGCCTGTGACCCAGCCCTGCGATCAGAGGCAATTAACCCCTCAGGTGCCGCACAGTGATGAAGTTCGGGTCTGGGTACCAAACATGGCGATTTTTCACATGCGCGTGCAAAACGCATTACAAACGTTTGCACCGGCGTGGAAAAATCGAGCATATTCCCGCAACGCACCCGCCTCTTATCCGGGCGTCAAACATGTAAAGGAGGCCTTAGCGTAGAGGTGTCTTCAGGCAAGCGTTCTGTCTAAGGGGCTTCTGTAATTTCTTATATTGGTGTCATATTGCTAGGATATGCCATCAATGTCAGATAGATGCGGGTACTACCTCTGGGACACACTCCTATCTCTAGAACAGGCCCCCAAAGTGAATAAGAAGTGCGCCAACCGTACGTTCTCTTATATGAGAAATATAAGTGACATTTTAGGCGCAATTTCTTTGGCTTTTTTTCACCTTTTTTAGTGAGTTAGTGCAATTAGTGAATATTGCAAAATATTGTAACATTCACGTACACAGCATTTTGGTTTTAGGTGTTTGTATGCATTTCTGGGTTCAGCTGCATTTTTTTCTGGAGGTTTTACTATATGCCGTATAGAAGTTATTGCATGGCTAAAATGTAACAAGTGAAAAAACACCTTTAAAAAACAAAAACACTTAAAATGCATAAAACACTAAAAATGTTTTTTGTTGTTTGTTTTGTTTAAAAAAACAAAAAGTGTGTTTGGGGTGATTACGCAGAGCATTTGTCCCTGATGACCCAGCATTAGGGTTAGGATTAGGATTCTAACAAATTGATTTGTCTTATTAGCAAGAGTTCTTCACCCTTTGAGGGGCTGTCCCCACGGGTGAGGAAATGCCCACCTTGCCTGTTGATTGACGGGATCAGACATCTCGCCCATCCCTGACAATCTCGTGCCTGCGCTGCTTCTCTAAGTAGAAGCGCAAGTGCAAAGGATCTGCTTCATGAGCAGCAACTGCGCATGCGCCACTACACTTCCAGGTAGCAGTGCATGAACAGTCGCTGCTCCCAAAGCTGACGTGGAGCCTTTGCATTAGCGTTGGCACCTGGGCCGCAGGTGCAAGATATGGCGCAGTTGGGCAGCACCTTACAGGTGAAGAACTTTTGCTAATGAGACGAATCAATCTTTAGAATCAATTTGGTCATCCCTACCCTGCATGTCTGCGCATTACACAGACAGGCTGCACTATGGATTACTTCATTTCCCCTCTAGGGGCACTGTTAAGGAATCGAACACTTGCTACTTGGTTTCATTGATGATTAGAACTGATTGCTGGGTGCCACCCTGTGATTAGTTTATTTTTGTGGTCCCTTCTAACAAAAAGAGAGCGCCTAAATCGGAGAACCCCATTGAGTAGCCCTGTTCTAATGAAACTGCCCCTTCTTGGTGCAAGATAATTGCAACTTGAGTCCAATACTGTATTATATCAGCACTTTATATAGGATTACCTTACTGTCCTGTGGAATTAGTCATGAGGGGATAAAGGCCGGTGCATAAATGTTGAAATCCACTTTATTGCTTATACCGCATGCTAAGGAAGTGGTGCAAGCAGTCTTCTACACGCCTTGGTTTGGTTCCAAGGTGAAGCTACACTTTACAAATGATTCTAAAGGACATAAGCTGTTTTGTATGCAGACAAGGGGATGTGCTCTTCTTTAGAATGTATCTTGCATCTCTCTGCTCGCTCTCAATTGTCAGGGGAAGCTAGCTATGTCTCATTGCCCTCACTTAGCTATAGGATCCCCGCTGATGCGGAGAACATAGATTTTGCAGAAGAAGCAGGAGACATTGCTCCGCTGCTGTGTACTACGAGCTGGAATGACGCAGGTTTCATTCCCTATTACCTCTGAGTGTAGAGAGAGAAACCATACAGATGCAGCTTATAACCGACTAGAGAAGAGAGAAGACGTTGATGATTTGGATTGTAGGTGGACATGTACGGTATATGTTTAGCTATAGGCACCTTCAGAAAGATAGAATTTAAAGGGAACCTGTCATTAACTTTATTCTGCCCGCACTGATGGCAGCCTAAAGTAGGGAAGGACACCACCCTGATTGCAGCGGTCTACCACTGCTACCATTCAATAGCTCCTGCTCTCTCCAACCACTCCTAGTTTTCTACCTAGCGGGTGGTCGGAATAGTGAAAGCTCATGAAGAACCATGACTCTTTTCAGGCAGCCATGAATCTTTCTAGGCCCAGGCTTCGAGGAATATTTAGCAGGTTCTTGGAAACCACTTAATTTCTTCTTTTCTTTTTAAAATCTTTTTATTGATTTTCCAAAAGAATAAACATAACATATACCAATATCCATGCCAATTACACATGCAGTTGAACAATGCCTGGATCTTGTTTATACAGACTGAGACCAGTACATACCAAAAACATATCGGTGATCAGGTACAGAGGACTTATTCTTCATAGTAATCTTAAGAACTCCCTAGGTCGCTCGCTGGTGCATCTGTAATTACACAATCAGGAACAAAGCAAAAAGGTGATGGTAAACAACGTACCGGGGGGTATAGGGAAGAAGAACTGAGTGAGGTCCAGGCGGACAGAGTCCACTGTCGCGGTTCTTATTTAGGTGTCATCATATTAGGCTGATGGGGGGGGGGGGGGCACCCACATTCATAACACTAGGTTTGCAATCTCTGAGGTCCTAAAGTGCTAAATATAATGCCACAGGGCAAATAGGTGTAGGGGAATTGAGAAAATGAATACGTTATTTGTTGGTTCTCTTTTCCACTCATGGTGTCCATATATTGACATATTTATGGTGGGATCTCTGTTCCCAATGCGAGAGTTCCTCAAATCTGGAAAGAGATTCCACTCTGTCGAAGCATTTTTTTAGGGTTTGAGAGTGGTCCTGCCAGTAAAGTGAGTAATGCAATTTTTGGGCACATCAGTAAGATAGTGTTTCTTAGCTTGAGAATGCTCTTCATGTTATCAAAGATCGATTTCCAGAAGTTCACCAACAAGGGGCAGGATCACGAAATATGAAGAAAAGTACCTTTATTAGCTTGACCTCTTCAATAGAGGTCAGATGACGACCCATACATCATTTTTAGTTTAGCTGGGGTCAAATACCATCTGGTTAAAACTTTATATGCGTTTTCTCGAATGGTGGTGCACCTCGAAGTGAGCTTGGGGGCTATTAAGATATCTTGTATGTCAGAATCAGAGAATTTCACAACCAGGTCTCTTTCCCATTCTCTTATGTAGTAAAGCGAGGATGAGGATTCTAATTTGAGTAAATTTTGGCAGATAGTGGAAATTTGCTTTGATGGATGTTGTACCTGGGCTAGCATCCTCTCAAACCATGTCGGTGATGATGGCAGATTGTCCTGTGACAACACTCTCCTGGGGGAAGAACGGATGATGGCGTATTGTAACTCATTCAGGGGATGTATTTGAAATTTCGATCTAATAGTGGGAGCGTTAAGGAATGCTCCATCCTGATCTAATAACACTTTTGGTGGTAACATAGAGTTTTGAATTTGAGTTGGTAAGGAACAGTAGCCATTTCCTGAAGACAGAGGAAACCACTTAATTTTAGCTCGTGTGGCAGACCTCTGAAGTCAGCGCGTCTGGCACGAATTTAGGTTGCCCTCAGTAAGGGCAGGATAAAGCAGTTCACTTTAAATATGACGTCATGGCTTTGAAAATAATTTAGTCCAATGTGCATTGTAAAATCGGCAGTCGCCTGGTTGTCAGGATATTACCATATTACTAGATAAATCTGTCTCAGGTGGTGACAACCAGTGTGACCACCATTAAAGCACACACAGTTGTCGCCCAGTTCAGGGATTTAGCTGTACGTTACTAGGCAGATCTACTGCTCAAGACTTGTAGAAAGCTGGGATTAAACAACTTTAGGTAGTAATCCTCTTTAAAGTAAAGCCAAGATCTCTGAATTGGAAAATCTGTCGATGTGAGTCGGACATCCATGTCCTCCTGCTGTGTTCTTCCCAGAAGCTATAGACCTGTTTTGACCATGTCTGACTGGCAGAGGCCTATGGCTCTATGGGGTTATCTGGGACTTGGTGACCTATCCTGAGGTCATCAGTAGAACCTCAGTACCTCCACCAGTCATCTGTTCACCGTACACAGCTCTATACTTTCAGTAGCTGCTGTTCCTGGTATTACTGCTCAGTCAGAACGGTACAGATGCAGAGATCTGTTCTGGATGGCTCCTGCAGAGGTTTTCAATTTTAAAGTGGCTGTGTGGGATTTCGATGTCCTTAGGACAGGTCATCAATACGAGACCAGAGGGAGTCGGAGTCCTATCAGATCAGTCTGATCAGATGCTTCAAGAGGCTGCTGCCCTAAGGTGAGCTCTGCATCCTCCTCCTAGGCCAGTGACATCACATTCATCGGTCACATGGCCTAGGCGCAGCTCCATCCCATTTAATTGAATGGGGCTGAGCTGTAATACCAAGCACAGCCACTGTACGATGTTCAGTGCTGTGCTTGGTAAGCTGTGAGGAGGCCCCAGTGGTCATCGGAACGCCGCAGCCTCTTCAAAAACTTAATCGGCGGGGTTGTTGCGAGCCGGGCTCCCACCTATTAGATATTGATGACCTATCCTGACGATAGGCCATTAATATCAAAATCCTGGATAACCTCTTTAAAGTCCCAGATAAGCATCACATGCTGCATGTCTGTTGTAAATCATCAACGGGGAGATTTAGCATCTGCATTTAACAAGAATAAGTCTGCTGACTGCAATCAGAGGTGTTGAAAACACATTATATTAGAAGGTTGCATCATTTTTTTATTAGTCGATGATTATTCATTATTAACACATCACACCTTTGCGTAATTAACCAATAAGCCCCATTGTGACAGACCCTTCCCAAGCTTCTCCATGTCAATTAGGATAAGCTGAAGAATCCGACCTGTGATCCTCCGGCTGCTGCTCAGCCATTATTGATCTTTTCTCAATGATCTCTGAATTTATTCAACTTACTGACGGCTGTGTCCTAATCCTGGTTCTGTGATCTACCAGCTAAATATTTAACCACGGCAGCCGCTTTAAAGAGCTTACTGATCAGAAAAAAATGCAGTCAGATGACGGGCAAGTGCCTTTGATTTGTTGATTTTTAAAGGGGTTTTCTGAGATTCTAAGGACAGTCCAAAAGATGTAAACATCTCCATAAAACATGGCTTATTAGGAGATGCTGGAAGCTGTAAATCACTTTATTTGATGAGTAAAGTTGCTTCTTCAGGGTTCTGTATAGCATACAATGTACCAGAAAAATAACATGGACCTGACATCCACTCGAGACACTCATCCTGGTACAGATGGGGGGCAGTACAGGAGATGTAGTACCGCTCTGTACTGTAAACAGGAGCTACTGGAAGCCACTATACAAGTGTTTTACCAGAGAAATTACCATGTTGATTGGTTGGATCTGAGGCATTGTGTGTTGAGTCTACTTTCAACTTATGATGGGCCAGAAAAGACAACTTTGTCTTCTGAGGCCATTGTATCTTAATGGTTCATTAAATTTATTGTGGTGATGTGTACAGTATAAGTGCTGGGAGGCGTGTATATCCCACCCAGATACCTCAGCTGGGTGAGATAACTGAAATCCAGAAAGCTGCAGTGGTTTCAGCAAAGTGTAGTTTCCTGAGACAGTTTTGTCTAGATGTTGTTCTGAGCTGTATTTCATGTGGACTGGGGGTTAGGTTTGGTAGTGGAATCTGCCAGTCCACACCCTTCCGCTACATGTATTGTCTTTTGTCAGAGGTGATCGCAGGTGAGGCCTGCTGCTGTAATCAAGGAGGAATAAAAGAAACCCTCTGTGTATGACTTGGGGGAAGAAAGGCTGAGGAAGCCTGAGAGGCTCTGTGTGGTCTCAGCCATTACAAGTGCCTGCAATGTTCTCACCTATATTTTACTCCAAAGTTACACGACAGACACATACCTTCACCTATCATCTTGGATTCTGGCAGACTGGCCTAGAATTACTTTCTCCTCACGTTACTGGCGTCACCCGGTGAAAACTACGCATATTCCAGATGCATGACATCATTACCTAAACTGCACAATGCTCCAAATCCTACAGACTTCCCCCACTTATATTAGCCAATCAGCTTCATTCTTGTATGGAAAGCCCTGACATGAGGCATCGGACGTGAGGCATCGGACTTGAGGTACATAAAGTGAGTGCTGATCCACTTCTTCTACTTGGATGTATGGGCCTGCAACCCTGGATAGGAGCACCACCACCTTCTTCCAGAGTGCTGAATCATTACGGTATTTTTACAAGACTACGTGACAGATTATCATTTAAAGGGAGTCTTTCACCCCCAAACCCCATTTTTCATTACTCACATCTTCCTGTGCTAAATTGTCCCCCCCCCCCATTAAAAAGCCTCTTACCCCATTGCTGTACCGCTTACCTATCTTCATAAAATCACTTTTATTGCAGCTGTCAATCACAACTGAAGGCACCCAGGGGCGGCGTCACAACGGCCGGTGCCCAGGCCGCGCGCTCATCTTCCTAACTGTCCACGCCCCCTTTCACCCAGATGGCCCACCCAGTGTCTTCTGCTTGTCCTCCTCCTCAAGTAGCCAAATAGGCATCTGTGTTTTTGTAAAGCATACAGCGCAGTATACGTTTTATGTACTGTAGGCCACTGCATGGAATAGCACAATCACCTGCTCTATTCCATGCGGGTTAATAGAAATAGTGATGGAGTCCTCCAATAGGATGCCAAAAGAACACCCTTTTGGCATACGTTAGAGCAGGGTTAGGCAACCTCTGGCACTCCCGCTATTGTAAAACTACAACTCCCAGCATGCACACTTCCTCTGTTCTCAGAACTTTCATAGAAATGAATAGAGCATGCTGGGAACTGTAGTTTCCCAACATCTGGTATGCTGAAAGTTGTTGACCCCTGCGTTAGTGTTTTGGGGCATATGGGTCTGTTCAATAGATGCATCAGGAGTTTTTCAGGTGCGAAAATAGATATTTTTATGAGCTTTGCAGCTGCAGTATAAGTTACGAATGGCCGTAACTTTTGTCCTTCTTTTCTGCTGATACAAAAATGTGCCCCAATGTGGTTTGCAGGATACAGACTCCAGGCTTGGCCTGAAAATAATGGCATTGTGGCCTAGCGCAGAGCTCTTTAGCCAAGGTCAATCTAAACTTTGCTGGAACTTTTATAGTGACGTTATTATAGGTGGAAACGTGCCACTCACAACCCGAAGATGTTGGCCTCAAAACACGCTTTATAAGAGCACAGAAGTGGGATTTTATAACACCTATCAGACCATAGAAAGATGTGAGACTGAAAAAATGGATAGTCAGACCTGATGCCGGCACTTTTGAAGAGTAATCTACTGAAATATTTAAATGTTCTATTTTTGTCACCATCTAATTAAATGTGAAATTACATTACAGATCTTGTTCTGATTCATTTAAGAATTGAATTTTCAAAGGTGAACTGTCTTAAAGGCACCTGATCAGCAAAAAGCACAGAAGGTTTATCTGGTGTTAAGGTGGCCATACACGTTATGGAAGCTAGTTGATGGTTGAGCAAACGTATATCTGGTCAACAGACACGGCCATACCCATTTTAGTCTGTAGTCCATTATAGCTGTTCAAAATGCCCATACAGGTTACATGAGACCGGGCAAGATCTTTCTGGGAATGTTCTTTCAGTAAGATGTGAGGCTGCTCTTCTAGGACTTCACTTCTGGTTCCTAACTCTTTTTGGGTTGTTTTTGTATTGATGATTATGGATGTTTTTTATTGCTTAGCTCCTCAAGTCTACAGCCCTTAGACCATTCCTGCATTATAACGTATAAAATCTTTACAGGGCATTTGTTTTGGTGTCAATTAGATATTGTAAGAATTTAGAGGGTGGATGGGATGAGATGCTCGTCTTTAAATATCCCTAGTGTAAAAAATGCCAAACTAACACCTCGTGGAAGAATCAGAACCGATTACTTTGATTATATTTACAGTGGGAAATTATTTATATGATACAACATTCCACAAAAATATATATAGAATAGAAAAAAATGTAAAAAATATATACGGTAACTCGATTGTATTTTATATAAAAAATACATGGCTAAACCACAAAATAAGTCAGGTGACACCCCTTCGTTCTGATTGGCTAGCCTGCTCATTAAGCTAAATTTTTTTTTAAAGAAGCGACTGATTGCGGCTGCTGTATGGCCGTCATAGAGCCAGAGGCTACAGGCCGCACGTGCGCCATCAGCAGTGTGCAACGTTCTTCTAATTGACCTACGGTATGCTACACATTAATAAAAGGCACTCACTCCTGCTGAAGCGCTGATATAGGTCTAGATCAGCATAGAAACGCGTCGAGTAAAGCGCTAGTTACTGACACCAAGTAGCCTACTGGGAGAGGAATAGGGACCCTATTGAGCGACTTTTAGATATTGCAGTAGTTTCCAGTAGTTCATCGTGCGGGGGATCATAGCAGGCAATAAGCTTTGTTAGATAGAGGCGCTATATTTCGGTGTGTATCTCCCGTAGGGAAAGCACTGTGAGCTTTTCTCTGCCCTATGTCCACACAGCAGATCGGACCTGCACCCGATCTTTAATTGGTCATGGTGGTCATTGCAGGGATAGCGTCACCACCTCACTACTGCCAGATTCTGACTGTGGCAGTCGCTCATTATGGGATCCTACCCTATCATATCTTGAGGCTTAGTGACGGCACATAACAGGCAGGTCCAGCCAGTGTAAATAAGGGAAGGTACTATCTTTGAACTCCCTATTTCAGTGGGTAGGGAGCATTAATCAATCGTAGATATGCTGCTACAGATATCTATTAATCCTCTACCCAACCTTATCTTGTGCTTTAGCCACATATTTTTAATATAAGATACAATAAAGTTATATCTTTTTAACATTCTTTCTATTCAGGCAGTTGGGCGGTCATTTACTATCCGATATACGCCAGTTTTCAGGCGTATATCTGTTGCAGATTGTGGTGCGAAGGTTATTTGTGCAGCAATCTGCGACTTTTCCCCACTCACGCCAGGTCTAAAAGAGGGGGCATGGCGTAGGCGGGCCAGCAGGCCCTTATCATTTATAATTTTCTATGCTTGTTGTAGGCGTAGAAAATGTTCTGAAGCTACGCCAGCAAGGAAGCTGGCCGGCGCCTCTACATACCTTTAGCGGATCCACCGCCAGTGAAGGGTTTATTGAGACCGGCGTCTAAAATGCCGGTCTTAATAAATGACCCCCTTAGTCTCTAAATCCTTGATACGTAAATTTCAGCATTGCTTTTAGTTAACCCGTAAAGTTCACAAGTCAGTTGCTACTCCTTTCCTAAATGTAGACCGTGTAAACTAAAGATGCTCCAAATGTATCACAGTGGATGACCCAGGATGATAAATGTGGTGCGGGTCCAGATACTTTTGTCTAACTCTATACAACTATCGATTTGGATTTCTTTGTGCCAAAATTTTGATGAAATTTTGGCCCTTGTTGTCACATATTAGACAAAGCCCCTTTCCACTAAATTCTACCTTTTTCGCTAACTCTTACCTCCTTGTCCAGTGATAATTCATTTTGGCACAAATGGGTCTAAAACTTGTGACATTATGTGCCAGAAATTTCACCTAATCCGCTGCTTTAATCTGTGAGGGAATCGGCAGTAAGTGTAAAGTTTTTCTACAGCGCCACTGTAGGGGAAGTGAGGTATTACACATTGTTCATTGAAATCAATGGGATGTCTGTGTAATTTGTTAACACGCCAGGTCTTCCAGAGCAGGGAATGGCCTTTGTAGTGGCTCTCCGCTTTGACTTATGAGAAGTGTCCTGAATGGGGGAGATATTAACTCCTCTAAAAAGTCTTCATGTTCTGACCGTTGATGCATTATCAGGGCTTCAGTACTAACGGACCCCACAGTAATAGAATATAATTATAGATTTACCTCTGATGTCCATAATATCTTTTATCATGGTCCCAGTTATTTACTAGCATTGTTTTGCAGAGAAAACCAAATACCGTACACGAGATGCAGCGTCATCTGCTCGGTTTTTATAGCATCCAAGGCTGCCGTCAGAAACCTTTATGTCTGCAATTAAATCGTCCTCCTTTTGCGTCTGGAGCATTGAGCGTTCTTGATGAAGCACCGAGGACGGGAAAAGCAATAAAGATTTTAAATGACAGCAGACAGATCTAAAAGGAATTTTTATGAGTTGCACAATGTTGTGCGTGCCACATGGTATATATCTCTATTTTCCAGAGGGGGCAGGGCCTGGTGGCTCCGTGTTAACCACTTTTGCCTTATAGCGTTGGCGTCCTGGGTTTGAATCTTTACCAAGGGCAATATCGGCACAGAGTTTGTATGTTCTAGCCGTGTTTATCCAGACTTCCTCCCATACCCCCAAAATATACTGATAGTATTTTTTTTAATTGTTTGATGACCCCTGATGTCATAGTATGTCACCACTGAGATCAGCAAGAGTTATCCAGGAAAAGCCGAGAAGAAAAAATCATACACCGGGCACCATAGCTAGTATTGCCAATCGGAATGATGACATATGAAACGCAAACAGATGGCGGCTCACATGGAGCGGTTGAGCTAATTAGACACAACTTTTTTTTTATTTTTTTATTAAATAGTTTTTATTAACATCGGACCCAGATACACACATCGGGCATTAGTAACCCTCACACTAGTCCCGGACGGTATCTCTGGAGTACCCTGGACGCCAGCCCAGGGGCATCAATCCAAGAAGTCCATAGTTTTTTAAATTTGGTCATAGCACCCCCTTTTCCTATAAACCCCTCGTTCCAAATTGATTAGACAGTTAATCTTGGCTATAAATTCGGTTCTACTGGGACTACACTCATCTAGCCAATGCTGGGCAATCAGCTTACGAGCCATATATAACAATCTGGCCGCCGCTACCTTTCTGGGCTCAGTGATTTGCAGGTCTTCCACATATCCCAATACACAAACAAATGGGGTCACATCCAATGTAACGTCATACGGAGAGTTAATGAGATGCATCACTGCGCGCCAAGGGCCCTCCAGGGCCAAGCATGACCACAACATACCCACATCCTCCTCCTCACATCGCGGACATTTGGAAACCAAACGGAGTCCGATATTAAACAGAAACGGAGGGGTTCTATAAACCCGATGGATCAGGTATAATTGTGACAACCTGTAGGCTTCACTGAGTGAGAGCTGCGGCGTCCTCTCCAATATCTCCTGCCACTGGTTTTCCTCTAACGGCTAATTAGACACAACTCTAATAAAGGCAATGTAATGCATACCACGTGTGGCTGGCTGCTACACCTTCCTCGAAAGCCATACTGATCCATTGAGAAGAAGAAATGAGAAATTGGAACCGCACCGCGAGTGGAATCGAACAGGATCTTGCTGCCAGGGTTCAAGATAAAAGCTTTGTTGGTGACAACCAGTGTTGAGTGAACTTCTGTTTCCAAGTTCGGCGTACAAGGTTCGGGTTATCTAAGAATTCAGTTATGGATGTGGCTACCATGGACCATAACGTATGGTACGTGGTAGCAGAATACATAATGGTATTCTTACATAACCTGAACTTTGTACGCCAAACTTGAAACACAAGTTCACTAATCCCTAGTGACAACGTGTTTCGGCACTAAACCAATGCCTTTATTAGGCGATAATACAGTCACCACAAACATAGGAGATTTATATACATTATAAAACAGGAAAAGGAAATGACTTCATAGAATGAGGTCAAGGGTCGGAATAAAAATTTAAAAGGTCGAATTAGATCCCATGACTCCCAACAGTGAGAAGCAGCAATACTAACACTGATCCACTGTGGCTGTATTTATATAGAAATGTGGCAAATGTTTTGATCCTTAACCTGATCTGCATAAAACAGCTCAAGACACTCCGATACAGAGATAACATAGGATCCTGATGGTTACAGCTTGCCTCCTCCCCCTCGCTGCAAAATGATTTTTGCACAAGTCACGGCGCATACCCAAAACACTCTCCCATAGAAGTCAATGAGCCTTTCTGGTCTACAAGTTCCTATGGTCCTATCTCTCTAAATGCTGTTAACGGCAGCTCAGGCAAGATGGCTGCTCCCATGTACAGGAAATGGAATATAAAAAATACACATTCAGAAACAAGAAACTGATTACAAACTGTTTATCAGTATCTAATTTTAAGTCGTAAAAAAAAATTGAGATTTAAAAAGAGCATCTGCCGTTTTTCCCTAGAAACTGCTTCACCCTTGTCCATAGGCATGTATGGCAGCTTGGCCTCAAATGAATGGCATTAAAGTGTCCAATGATGATGGTGGTGATTCTGGACAGATTTGAAAGCAGAACTTTTTGCTAATGACATGAAACCACCTCCTGCCTAAGGCTGTATGTTTTCACTGACTTATGTCCAAGTCATTTAAGTGATAAATTCTATTTTCTTTGTTAGGTAAAGATCATGTATGCCGATTCATCGGATGCGGAAGGAACGATCGATTCAATTATGTGGTCATGCAGTTACAGGTAAGTTTTATCATTTACACAGAGTTGTTCAGGATAGTAAGTATTGCATTGCCAGGCTTCGGTGTGGAGCGTTCTGGTTATGCCTGTCCACATCTACTACTAGCTAACCTTTCATTTGAGTAATTATGTATTATAGTACAATGCACTTCTTCTTATCCTCCCCTCTTTTTTTTTTCTCCACCTTTCTTACTATTCTCTTATTATTTTTTTTCTTGTTCTTACATGGTTTGACTTCTATATGTTATGAAAAGACTATAACCTATAGCACCATTATACTTGACTGGTTTCATTCCAGTACGGCTTTGTCAAGTAAGTACAGAACTGAGTCGGGCGGCATATGTTTACAGTGCCTCTTCACAGGTTCCGGTACCCGTCGGCTGGGGCAGTCTCCATTGCTCAGTGTGTATGGTTGAGATGAAGTTTCGGTGCCATTGATCCTTGGAGACCACCCATGAGATGGTTCTTTATTATGAGTAGCCAAGATGGTGGACTCTGATTTCTGGGAGGTGGGTCTTGAAGAAAAGGAAAAACGCACCTGAACCACTGAAGAGGCTGCTGTAAATATAGGCTACCAGTTTCACTTCTCTGAAAATGTGATAGGTCCTCTTATCGAAACCATAAAGGGGATCCTGTACTTGAGAACCCCCCTATTAGTCAGAGCAGAAAATTACTAATAAAGAACAGAACTAGTAGAAGCAAAAAGCATAGAAAATACCACATTGTATATTCATTTTTACAAATGGCATCCCCCCATGTACTTCCTTAGGACAGGTAAAGAAATACAGTACATGACAATGTAAATCAATGTTCTCTCACCTCTTTAGGGTCGAAATTTGGCAGATCTCCGACGTAGCCAATCCAGAGGTACCTTCTCCGTCAGCACCATGCTACGACTTGGGCGACAGATCTTGGAAGCTATTGAGAGCATTCATTCTGTGGGCTTCTTACACAGAGATATCAAACCAGTGAGTACAGCATAATCTATACATAAAAGATACATAAATATATAAGAGGTTTTGTGAGAGTTTACTATTGATGATGGGATAGGTCATCAATATCAGATCAGTGGTATCCACCTCACGGCTTTTCTGCTAATCAGCTGTTTTCAGGAGCTGCTGTGAATGGGAGCACCGCTGCCGGCCACTGCAACACCTGAAAACAGCTGATCGGCCTCTTACTGGGAGTCCAAGCCCCACCAATATGATATTCATGGCCTGTCCTAAAGATAGACCATCAATAGTAAACTCGTTAACAACAATCCTGTTACAGTAGACCTATCCAAAAATCCCAAGCTACCATCTTCCACACTCTTCAGAAAATCGTAACACAAGGTATATTCACCTCGGAACTTCCTAAACAATATATCCCAACCAACAATAATACTCAGTAATATTGATAGGTCTTTGCAATAAATAAAAAAAACTTGCTAAAAACATCACTCGTCCATAAAAATATTTCCATATATCAGTCCATGGGCGAACTCACCACTCACCATAGGTCAAGTGTTTTTTTTTTTTTTTTAGTGAGTTATTTTTTTGTAATATAAAATCCTATCAAGTCAATATCTCTGAATGACTTGTTGGAAGGGATATCTGTTATTTATTATTTAGGAAGCTCTGAGGTGATTATCACTTGAATAGTAAATTTGTGCTAAACCCCTTTAAAAGGGTTTTCAAAGACTTATATGTTCATTACCTATTCCTGGATAGGTCATCAGTATATTATCGTGGGGGTCCGACACACAGGAGCCCCACCGATCAGCTGTTTGAGAAGGCAGCAGTGTTCCTCTGAGCGCCGCGGCCTTCTCCGTGTTTAGCAAACAGTTCTGTACATTGTATAGAGGCTGTGCTTGGTATCGCAGATCAGCCCCATTCACCTATGAGCTGCTCCTAGGCCACTTGACCGATGAATGTGACATCACTGACCTAGGGAAAGCCGAGAGAAGGCTGCGGCGCTATTGTGAGCACCAGTGCCTTCTCAAACAGCTGATCGGCGGGGGTCCTGGGAGTCGGACCCTCGCTGATCAGATACTGATGATCTGTCTTAAGGAAAGGTTATCAGTATTAAAGTCTCGGAAAACCCCTTATTTATGAGGATTAAAGGCAAAGTAGAGGAACATTACAAATTAGAGGCTTGCTGCAATTTGGAAAATTGTATTTTACATACATACGACATATACATATAAAAATGTATAAAGCTCAGCAGAGCAAAAATGAATCCGCAGTGACAAAATACAGTTTTGTATGTTCAGCAACAATTGGCTTACAAATGCCGTACATGGGCTGTACATTAGATAAAAAGACTGCAATTACTGTTTAATTGGCTCTGAAAATAGAACCATTTGATTGCACTAGGCCGGGCATTGTATACTTACAACTTTTTCAGCTGCTTTGTCTATTCTTGAAAGTGGTAGGTCCATCTTTATAAAGTTATGGCTAGGATATGTCACTTTATGATAGGTGGGGATTTGACTTTTGAGACCCCAAGAGATCTGGAGAATGAAGGGGCCGCAGTGCTGACCAGTGTAGTGACATCTGCACTGATATTTCCTGCACAGCGACACCCCTGACCACCTGGTTGTGCGGGGAACTGCTTCTGGCTCCATTTACATACAGTAAATGGAGCTGTTCGGCAGTTCCCCAAAACAGGAGGACAGGGTATTGCTATGCAAGAAAAGACTGTGAAGGGGTTGCAGCGCTGATTGCCTTCTCAGTTGGTGACTTATAGTCCCTACTCCCACCAATCATAAAGTCTTTGCATTTCCTAGCAATATGCCATCAGTTTATGAGACGTAAATACCCCTTTAAGAATATATTTTCATTATATCTTCATTGTATTTAAATTGCAGCGATTACGAGTGGCATGTTCCTTCTGTAGATGGCAGAATGAATTGTTCTTGCCTCTCCTGCAGTCCTGGCTCAGGAGGTTGTGGTTAGCCTGTACTCTGCTATAAATGGCAGCCTGCATTAAGCTAATGAGCCTGCAGGACAGTCTCGAGGACGGGATAATATTCATAGTGGCTCGTAAAGTTGCACTTTGCATTTCTTCTACGTGACCAAATGGCAGCTCTTACTATTGACCAACTCAAGATGGAAACAAACTTGAAAGTGTCAAGTCAAAGTCTTCTGCACTTACAGTTTTCTGCAGTGTGGTTATCATTCAACGCTTCCTCCTTCTCTTTCCCCACAGTCCAATTTTGCGATGGGCCGGTTTCCCAGTACCTGTCGGAAGTGTTACATGCTGGATTTTGGGCTAGCGAGGCAGTTTACAAACTCCTGTGGAGAAGTTCGGCCGGTAAGTCTGGAAGATATCTAAGACCTGGCCTGAGACTTGTTGTTTATAGCACATTCTTCTTTATTGAGGCCTTTACAAGGTGTAACTTATGTTTGCGTTGTACTTGCATTTTATTAAAGCTCTTCTGGCACTGTGACTGACCACTTTTACATAAGGCATCTTAGGAGACCCTCACAGAGTACACCCGCTCCCCCATATCTCTAAAGGAAATGTGTCACTCAGAATTGTTTCTGCCAATTAAAACCAGATAGTTACACCAGATATTCTCTAATCTGTTTTAATTTTCTGATTTGTGTATATATATATATATTTTTTTTTTATTCCATTTCCTGAACATGATTATGGGGGCAGCCATCTTGCCTGAGCTGTTCTTAACAGCATTACAGCAGCCACCACGTACCATAGGCACAATGGACAGGCGGGGACCTCATTGACTTCTGTCGGGGATTATTCTAGGCATGTGACCTGTGCAGAGGTCAGGAGGGAGTAGACAAGCTGTGATAGCACCTATTATGAATAGTGGATTATGTATTACCTATACCGAAGGGGATATCTGTCACTGAAATCCTGCCTGTAAAGCCTTATTCAGACAGTCGGTGTTCAGTCAGCTAACAGAAGATTTGGCTGGTGACAGTTGAAGATTTAAATTGAGCGCGTGCGACCACCAAAGCGAGATGGACAAGAAATAAGGAATAGAACAAACAGCAGGTGGCGCTATACAGGTACATTTTATTGAATAGCCCAGTGACTATACTAAATGTTTAATTAAATCCAATTACTAAAGTATTCAGATCCAGGTGCTGGTTTGAAAACTGTGGAATAGTATTAGTGACACAACCCCTTTTAAGAGATGCATGCCCCCTAAAAAAAAAATCCATATCTGTGGGGTGTCTGTGCCTGTGGGTTATTAAATTCCCCCCAAAATGCACAATGAGAACTAGAGTGTTTATGTCTGGCCAGAGATGTGATGATTTATTCGTATGCCCTAACGGGTAGGTCTTGTCTTTTTTTCTGCTTTACCCATCCTATGCAACACTGGATTAATGGATTTTACAGAATTCGTACGCCAAAGAGAGCAGATGTCGGAGCTGGCCAAATGAGCTGCTTCTTGCCACATGTCTCCAGCACTAACAAACCTTTATTACATAGTGCTGCTGTCGCGGGGCTGCAGCTTGTGTCTCCAATAGTGGCTTCATAATCATGTTAGCCTTGTTCTAGATGAGCGAGGAGAATTTGATTTGTTGCAGAACACATTTGCATCACTCGCTGGCAGAAGTCCTAACTGGATTTGCATCCAGGCACCTGGCCTCTGCCGCGGAGCCACTAATGATCTGCGTATGAGATTGTGGAGCAGCGCAGAATGGTGGGGGCTCACAGCCTTTCTTTAGGCTCCGTACAGCACAGATTTGTTAAATGAAGTTAAAAAAAAATAGACTCATTAAATTTCACTTCATAGATTCATTTTTTTCCTAATCTATTTTAATCGAATTCCTAATCTAGTTTAAAAGGGGTCGTACCATAAAAAATATCCTACAGTTTTCATACCAGCACCTGGATCTGAATACTTGTGTATTTACGGTAAATGTGATGCAAAAATTTGGTGTGACCACTGAGCTATTCAAAAAAATGTATCTGTATAGCTCCACCTGCTGTTTGTTCTTTTCCTTATTTCTTGTCCACCTTAATGAGGTGGTCGCACGCGTTTAAATCTTCAGTTGTTACCAGCCATGCGTTCTGTTAGAATCTGTGGTAGTTACAGGGAAAGATCTGCAACAGAAAGGACACACCACCTGAGAATTGACATGCTTCTGGAGGATAGGCCATCAGTATCTGTAGCCCAGATAACCCCTTTAAAAAAAAAGTTTTCAGTTTTTTTTGTTTTTTTTTAACTGCATGTGGATGAGATTTATAGGATTCCTCTGCTTTGCTGCTGCTGTAAACTAGAACTCTAAGATGGAAAATCTGCAGTGTCTTTGTCCTGTGGAAACATTCCCATTAAGGGTCCATTCACACATCCGTAGAATAGGTCCGCATCCGTTCCATAATTCAGCGGAATGGGTGCGGGCCCATTTATTCTCAATAGGGACGGAAAGGATGCGGACCGCAAAACACTTGTGGATGTCTGAATGGACTCTTAGGTGTCCATAGGGGTGCCGGCCTGGTGTATTGCGGATCCGCAATGTACTACGGACGTGTGAATGGACCCTAAGCCTTAAAGGGGTTGTGTTATCCCATACATTGGGATCATATCGCTAGGATGTGACCCCAATGTCTGATAGGTGTGGTTCCCACGAAGCCTGCAAAGTTAGGGAGAGCGGACTGCGCGGTCGCCCTCTTCATTTCCGTAGGACTGCCGAAAATAGGCGAGAGCTGGTTTGGCTATTTCTATAGGCCCTATAGCAGTGAATGGAGTGATGGCCGCTCTTGCGTAATGCGCTTCCCATTAATTTCTATAGGACTTCCAAAAATAGCTATGTGCGTGCTGGGCTATTTTCATCACTGCTATAGAAATGAATGGCGGGTGGGACCTGCAGTTATCAGATTTTTGGGAGATATCCTAGCGATATACCCCCAATGTATGAGATGACACAACCCCTTTTAGAGAGAAATTGCTGGGATTATTGTTATTATTTTGTGAATTTTCTATGTTTTAAAAATAAGAAAGTGGTTAGCATATATTATCCTGTGCTGTCAGATGAGCTTCCAGTAAGCTCCCTCGTTCCTTCAGATTCCCTACATCTCTGCCTTGTCCAATACTGACGTGGTTACGTGACGAACATTATTAATGGCTGCATGTTGTCTGTATCGGCATGTCTGGGGGTCCTCGGGTGCAGCCACGATGTAGGAAGCCAAAGGGATGCGTGCGTGGGGGCGATGTCGGCACAGAAAATATCATCCCTGTGTGCTACATATGCTCAGAGCCCATAGTGTGGATGCAGCTTTTGTCGTGTGTCAAAACATCTCGCCGTGTTTTATTTAGACCTTGCCGTCGATCGTGCGCAGCCCGTAGCGAAGCGGTCACCATCCTGGTTGGTAACAAACTAAACAGACATTAGCTCGGTTGCTCAGATTATCTGAATTAGTTTTTCATATTTTCATGGTTGAAATGTCTCATGCCTCGTGTGTGATGAAGGAGGTGAGGCCAGGTCATAGACAGCGGGCTACTATATGTCTTCCTGCATAGCAGAAGTCATTCCAGAAAGTTGTAGTCATTTTTACTCTGTTCTAAAAACCTATCCAACCTAGGAAATGGCGCTCTTCAAGAGTCCATATACCTACCTAGGTGTGCGTAGAGTGTAGATATCTGGGGACCTCCTGAGGGAAGTAGTAGTAGCTGTAGACTGGCCTATAAATCCATTGAGAGAGTAGTCACTAGGGCAGTCATCTGCATGGGGCCCCTGTTCTCCCATAGAGGTTACTTGACGTCAGGGGCGTAGCTATCAGGGAAGCGGCCGCTTTGGGGCCTAAACTCAGAAGGGGCCCATACAGGAGGAGGACGAAAAGATTTTATCGTCAGGGCCCCCTCAACAGTATGATACAATGAGAGTTTGCACGGGAGGAGGAGTTTACAAAGAAGTTGCGGGGGTTCCGTACAAAAATTTGCTGTGGGGCCCAGTCATTTCTAGTTACACCCCTGCTTGATGTCTTGTGATCACTATCTGGATGTTCATCACAAAAAAGATCCAGAGCATGCAACAACATTCAGATAGTGAATATAAAACCAAAAGTTACACCTCTGCCACCTCCTCCCCCTCCTGCCTCTCCACACAACATCTTATGGGTTTCTGACTAGCATAGTTCTCCTGTATGCCAGCACAAGCAGTTCTCATTTGGAAGTTCGCCAAATACTACAGCATATAAAGGAGAGTTCATTTCTGTTCTGTTACCTTCTCTTTTCTAATTATTTTTTAATTAGGAATTGATATGCTTGGCGTCTTAAGTTTCATACCAGACTTAATTACTGAGTGCAACGACAGTCTCCATAGTTCTCTTGTAGTTTGTAAGTCTTACAGGGAGATTTTCTGAGGCTGGAGCTACACGGTCACTTCTAATGGTTGTCAATGGGGGTTGCGATGCAGTAAGCGAATTGCCGCAACAGCGATGTGACAAATGCAGACGAACCACCACTGTTGGAATTTTTGGTTGCAGGTCACACTCACATTAGCTCTCATAGGCCACAATGCAAGTCTTGTGCAACTTACCTGTGACTTTCCTTCGATTTGGTTGTGTTTTTACAGCCAAATCACAGCTCGGAATAATGCAGTGACACCAAGCTGCTGACAAGGTGCAGAAATGTTTTTCTTCGGATGTGCGACCGCTAAGACTTGCTGTCATGCAACACATGTCTGCCTGTGTAATGTGGGCGGAGGGAAGCAATGGAAATATCTAGTGTGATGTTAATGTTCTTATGTGTTCTTATTCTTAATATATATATGTAGCTATAGATGTTTATGTTGCGATGTTACTGCGAAGTCTTAAGGGGGTTTTCCTTGATGACCTTATGCTCAGGATAGGTCATCCAGTATCAGATCAGTGGGAGTCTGACACCTTGGAGGGGGTCAACATCCAAGACTAAGCATAGCGCCGTCCATTGTATACCGTACTTGGTATTGCAGTTCAGCCCCAATAATTTGATAGGGACTGAGCTGAGCTTAGGCCATGTGACGAATGAACTTGACATCACATGGCCTAGGAAAAGGGTCCAAGCGTTCACCATAGCGCCACAGCCTCTTTAAACAGCTCACCGACTGGGGTGCCAGTGGTTGGACCACCACCAGTGTGATATTGATGACCTATCCTGAAGATGGGTCCTCAATATCGGAATCTCAGAAAAACCCTCTAAAACATATGTTCACCTTTTTACAGGTCACAAATTGACGTACTGTGCATGAAAAGTTGAGTAAGGCCGGGTTCACATCACCATTTTTCTCCCATCTAAAATAACAAATCTCTGATGGACCAGACAAAAACGGCTACAAAATGAGCTCTACAAAATCTGAAAGATACCTTTTTGGTTTTTTAAAATGTATTTTTCTGACAGATCAGAAGAACGGACAACAAAGCAGTGATGTGAACCCGGCCTTACTTTACACACTTTATTACGTATGTTCATTGATCCTACGTTACAGCTTGTATTGTCTGTATTTTAGTACAGAGCAGCATTCAATATTTTTCCTATTGTCGTTAGAAACAGTCAACAAGCATGCTGTAAGCCCTAATGGCATGGAGACTGTTGTGCTCACCCAATGCACGGTGCCTGCTGTAAAGGTTACACTTCCCAGAATGCACCAGGGCGAGCTGTGTGCAGATATTTAACCAGAAGAGCGCATCCGTAACCGTTATAATATTGGAAAAACCTTTTACCCTCAGTTAAAAAGGTTGTATGGAGTATCAGTCTGCCATCTTAATTTTAAATTACTTTTTAGACCCCTACCATTCAGTTTCTAACCTGCTCCTGGTTGTAGGCTTTTCTCCTGCGGATGTGTACCTCCTAGTATTACATGCTGAATGTGAGATCAGTGTGTCCAGATTGGTGCTAACTTCACTAGCTGTCCCGCAGCTTCTTTCCCGTACTATCTTCCTATTCTACAAGTACTGATATCGCCCTTATGTAATGAAGCGGTATTCCAGGTGAAAATAATTATTTAAAACTGCTAATAGTGTTGCTCCCTGGTCCCCTACTCTCTCTGCCTCCTGGTCCAGGGATGATGCCCCAGAAGAAAGTAGTTGATGGTGAAGGTGCGAATGTGTACAAAGTGTGGTCTTGCAGAGAGCAGACTACACCCATGAGTGGTCTTAATGGAAGGGCTATTTAACGTCATTTTCTAATATAAATTCTCATGCAAGATGCCATGATGAGAAATGTCACTTGTTCGATCATCACTTTAATTGTACATGGGATCTAGAAATCTTTCAATATTGTTGCGCCTGATTTTAATTCGATTATACGTTTTCTTTCTCAGCCTCGAGCTGTTGCTGGATTTCGTGGGACTGTGCGGTATGCATCTGTCAATGCACATAGGAACAGGGTGAGTAGACGTGAGCATGGAACCAATGTACTGTATGTATATATGTGTGTGTGTGTAGGTATAGGGGGTATATATATATATATTATATACTATAGTGTGTGTGTGTATATATATATATATATATATATATATATATATATATATACATACTGTGGTAGAAAATAACTGTGCCAGGAAGACGTTTCCACTGCCAGTGCCCTCCAGTCCTTTATGTAGACCGCCCTTTTTCTCACCCATATTTAAACATGTTTAGCAATAACCTATACTCCATGCTAGACATGTTCTCACCATCAAGACATACACAGTAATATGGCTACGGTGAGTAAAAAGGTGGCACCTGAACTCCTGGTGCACGAGGAGGCATGAATCCCACACTGCCACATACCTCCAACAGTATTATAAATGGCACATAGTGGGTCAGGACCCTGTTAAAGATTTCGCTTCAGGGAAAAGGGTTTGTGCAAGTGAACAATACATTTTTCCCATGCTAGAGTGCTTTAAAATGAAAATAAAAAATAATGATCTACTCTGCTGTTTCTCCCACACCATTCTCAGTGCCACAAGGCCAGTCCTGCTCTTGATTTTTGTGGCTGCAGCAATGATGTAGAGGTATACGGCACATTGCTGCTGCAGCCTATCACTGTCCTCAATGAAAATTTGTAGTTAACTTGGACAACCCCTTTAAGTTAGGCCTTAGGATGCCTCATGATCCAAGTGATAATCTTCCTGCTTTTCTTTAGGGGAGGGGGCTGGGGCTACACAGCGATCTTAGGCCACACAAGCCAAGAATGAATGGATTTGCAGCATGACTTGCAAGCTGCTGAGACCTTGACTCCAGAAATGCAAAAAATTGAGCAGGGGTGTATTTGTTTTGTGAATCAGCGGTCACCGCAGCTTGTGAGTTGTGCTGCAATCCCATACATTTCTAGGGCTACGCTGCAA
This sequence comes from Bufotes viridis, assembly GCA_033119425.1. Lineage (NCBI taxonomy): Eukaryota > Metazoa > Chordata > Amphibia > Anura > Bufonidae > Bufotes > Bufotes viridis. Next base: position 27,261,799 of record CM065599.1, read on the forward strand.
CACAGTGATCCTTGGTTTTGCTAAGTGTTTCGCGGCCCAGATCACCATGTAGCCTAAAAGTGAAATCCGTTCCTCTGACATTTTAACAAGGCTGTTAATCCCTGACATCTGTACCAAATTTGGATTTGCAACTTGATCATGAAAATGTCTCGCGTTTCATGAAGAAGTCTCAAGTTGTGTGCAACTTGGTAACCTTTCATTTACGTAGGTGCACCTGCGAGCAGAAGCTAAACTGATCCAGAACTACAGCATTGGCAGCATTAGGAAATGTTTAGCTGTAATCTCGATGTCGTTACTGCATTCAGTTTTTTCCACGGGTTTATGTTTTTTAACAGGAGATGGGCCGTCATGATGACCTTTGGTCCCTCTTCTACATGCTGGTTGAATTTGTGGTTGGCCAGCTTCCATGGAGGAAGATCAAAGACAAGGTATGCTTCCTTTCCACCTCTTGACCAGGATATTTTTTACACACCTTTTCCATCTAGAAACGCCTAAAAAATAAGATGGGACACCGTTTCTGTGTAAATTTGTATCCGTTTGCAATGCCAAAAAAAAACAGGATTGTTGGAAGGTGTGATTATGAGCCTCCGCTTCATTTGGGTCCTAACTGGATTTTCCAGGATATTAAAAAAACATTTTGAATGGTGATATTCTCCATATACTTATCTTTAGATTCACTCACCATTCGCTCACTGCCGCAGTCTGTGTTTCCCGCTACATCTGTTTTACGCTCTGGTGTGCTGATCACGTGCGTGGGTCAGCCAATCACAGGTCACTTCAGTGGCGCTGTAGAAAATAGTGACATCACTGCATCAAGCCGTAGAGGGAGATGCTGCCGGGGACCTGAACCGCAGCGAGAAAAGATCGAGGCTTATGTTTTTTTTAGGTAGAATTAAAGAGTTTACTATCGCAGGAAAACCTCTTTTACTATAATGTTTATCTTAAAAAGACTAAGAATGGGACACTGCTATGAAAAGTACAACATTGTGCAGTATGGGTCCAGGTAAATGGCTATATTGCGGGTGCAGAAAGGTGGACTCCCACCGATCACCAATATTGATGACCTGTTCTGATAGGCCATCATTTTTTTTTTACATCCTGGACAACCCCTTTAAAGAGGACCTTTCATCACTTCTAAAGATATAAACCAAGTATGCTGACATGTAGAGCTGCGCCCAGGGATCTCTGCACTTACTATTATCCCTGGGCGCCGCTCCGTTCTCCCGGTATAGGCTCCGGTCTCTGTGCTCACAAAGTTATAGTGGGCGGAGCCTGCCCTTCATCTCCTTCTCCCAGGCTGCAGCGCTGGCCAATCGCAGCGCAGAGCTCATAGTCTGGAAGAAAAAAAACTCCCAGGCTATGAGCTCTGCGCTGCGATTGGCCAGCGCTACAGCCTGGGAGAAGGAGATGAAGGGCAGGCTCCGCCTACTATAACTTTGTGAGCACAGAGACCGGAGCCTATACCGGGAGAACGGAGCGGCCCCAGGGATAATAGTAAGTGCAGGGAGATCCCTGGGCGCCGCTCTACACGTGAGCATCGTTTAGTTAATATCTTTAGAAGTGATGAAAGGTCCTCTTTAAGACTTTGGCTCAAGGTTTCCATTGTAAAGGATAATATTTCGTATTGATCCGTCTACACAGGTGCTATACATTAACATATATACAAAATGTTTCACTTCTACATGAAAGTATGGCTCCTTTGCTCCGTGTCTCGCGCATTACTGCAGGAACCTGATGATTTGGCCTCCTTCTCTTCAGTACCCTAACCAGAAGGTTTTTCTTCATAGGAACAAGTTGGTTCCATTAAGGAGCGATATGAACATCGTCTTATGTTGAAGCATCTCCCTCCAGAATTTCATTTATTTCTTGAACACATCAGCGGCTTGGACTACTTAACAAAACCAGATTACCAGGTATTGCATGTACTGTTAAGAAAAGGACATACACTGCCGGTATGTGTGACCTTGCTGACTAAAGGCCCCTTGTAAAAAAAATAATAATAAAAAAAAGCCGCCATCAGCTGCCAAACCAGCAAACGTGGGTCTTAAAATGATTGCTGTCTGCACCATGTAACAGGGTGCGCTGCTGACAATACGCAAACTGTATTGGGACCTGACAAACTTTGTTTTGATATAGGCTCCATAGGGCAGTGTAAACGTTTTTTGGAGTTTGGGATAGGTTTATCTCTTTAAAGCAAAAAAATAAAAAAAGATACAGACTCATTGATAAAAAAAAATAATGCACCAAGGAGGAGTTGTTGGAAACAAAACTTTCTTTGCATGAATTTAATGATGATATATGTAAGTGACAATAATATTACAGTGAAAGGAGGCTGTAGGACCCTGTTGGGCCGCCTGTAGCCTGGATACAAGATGCAGGCCTACAGCTTCTGTATGGTATCCTGTGGCACATTTGCCCTCAGATGTTGCGGCTGGTCCTGTAGATCCTGCACACTCAAACAAAAAATGGCATCACAGCCGGTCCCATAAATGCTGGTTTGGCAATAAATTTGGTGACCACGCAAGCCAGTGTTGCAGTCTGGCAGAGACCATCCTGGGATACTCTTGCAGTTCGTGGACGAGCATTATCTTGCTCAAAAAATGGTCCTTGGAAGCCCTGCATTGAGAAGAAACTCATGTGGCTGCAGGATGTCCTGCACATATCGCTGAGCTGTTAGTGTCCCTCGTATCACTGCTAGGGGTGACCGACTTTCGTATGCGATGGCTCCACAGATCATCAGACCAGCAGTTAGGGTAGTGTGTTGCTCCACAGCAAAGGTAAGATTGAAGCTCTCCTCACCAGGCCTCCATACTCAAACCCGACAATCGTCTGATCCCAAACAGAACCTGGATCTGTGGCTAAAGATGATAGCTTCCAGTCTATAGCAAATCCGGTTTCTCTTCAACGACACCACTGCAAACGAAGGCAATGGTGGTTGGCTTTCAATGGCAGGACTCCATAATGAGCAATGTGACACCAAATTTCCCTTTGATAATCGCTTGCAAATGGTTTGGGCAGAAATGGGTGTGTACTGAAGGTGCCACCAGTGTGTGAATGGTGAACAAAAAGATTGTGAGAGTTGCCCATTCTTGTCGGCAGATCAAGCAATCCCATCTAATGGTGGTCTGTTTGGGACGTCCAATGCCTGTTCACCATGTATCTGTGCCCTCATGTACCCACTGCTCCCAACACCTCCGAACTATGTCAGAATTTGTTAAAACCACCATCCTCAGTCCAGTGATGCTTCTCTATCAGAGTATCTGAACTGGGCAAAATGTATTTGAGTACGTCATAGAGGCATGTCTAGCAGTCAACAAGCTCTCACCACGAGGTACACTACCCAAAAGTAGTCTCTGAGAGCCTTTTTATAGGGCAGCGTGAGAAGTATTTTTACAGCCTCTTGTGGTACAAGACCCAGTGTCTCATTGGACCACACCTGTAATCGATTACATATCTGCCTGAAACATTATTGCATGCAGAGTTTTGCAGCAATCCGTATAGATAAAGCCAAGAACCCAAGAGATCTTAAGAAGATTGGCTAAGACAGTGTCAGACTCGTAGTGAGTGTGATTCCTGTGACTTATACAATGTAGGTTTTGCCTGTATAGTGCAGGATGGGATATTATAAAAGAATATAGATGCTCTTGTATATACCTGTTTTGGATGATGGACCTTTTATGGGTTGGCTGCCATGATCTTAGTTGCCTTTTTTCCTCCACTGATGTGGTTCACCTAATGCAGCCTCCATTTCCCATTTCGCAATTCATTAATCAAAATGCTCCAAGCACCAAATAATTAAGTATCCAAAGTTATTTGACCATTAACCATACAACACTGTTCAGATTGTGCTATGAAAACTTTACAGACAAGAAAGGGGAGGGGAGGTGGCCCTAATACTTGAAGACCTCCAGAGATCCTCAAAAGAGATCTGCATGCTCAGCTGGACAGTTGTTCTGATCATTAAAGGTCGACCAAAGGGAAATCCTTCTTAAGGGTTCCCCCACTATGAAGTAGGTGTCCAACTGCTGCGAAAACTCTTTCCAACAAAGCTAGAACCAGCCCTGTACCTCACATGGATCCAGAGATCTTCCCATTCATTGCTCTGCTAGATTTATATCAAGCTGACAGCTCAAGGGGAGTGTCTTTTCTGCTGCAGCTCAGGGGGTGTGTCCATGCTCTCCCTATCACAGCTCGGGGGCGTGTCCATGCTCTCCCTATCACAGCTCAGGAGGCAGTTGAAGGATGAAACTGAGCATGTGCGACCATCTCAGTGAGCAGGACAAAGAAATAAGAAAAGAAACAAACAGCAGGTGGCGCTATACAGATACATTTTATTGAATAACTCAGTGGCTATGCTACATTTTTAATTACATGCAATTAAAAAAGTATTCAGATCCAAGTGCTGGTTTGAAAACTGTAGAATATTATTGGGACAACCCCTTTTAGTATTACATTGCAATCAATGTGCTGTTAAGTGTATTCCTCCTTGGAGGGTTCTGAATGGAGGACTTCTCGATTATCCCTTCTAGTAGAGTATTTGAAATTGGTTTTTCAGACCACTGTACCCATATGACCACTAAAGGATTGATCTCACTAATTGAAATTGTTGAAAATAAAGGTTCGCTGCTGCCAGAGACAATCCACAATACATTATGCCCTGTCAGTACCATGCTCGGCCCCCTCTGATGTCACAGATCAAAGAGTATACCGAGCCCGCACATCATTCTCTGTAACTAGAAGCATCGAGGAGAGAGGGTGCAACATTTGAGGGATAGATGAGCAGTCGTCCTGTCGGGGGCTTTCATTTTATAACCAAGCAAAATTACAGCAGAATCGATTTGGTTGGTATTAGCAACGGCACTGTTTCTTTTTTTGTATTCTTATTTTGCATTTTTTTTTGTTTCCTTTGCAGCTTCTTATATCTGTTTTTGACAACAGTATGAAGACCTATGGCGTGGTGGAGAGCGATCCATTTGACTGGGAGAAGAGTGGCATGGACGGTTCATTAACTACCACTACCACATCCACCACTCCTCAGCTTCACACTCGCCTGACACCTGCTGCTATCGGGTATGTGTGCAAATCCCTTCCCATATCACTGCATAGCTACCAGAAGTGCAACTCAAGTGTTAGGGTGCATTCACACGACCGCGCCGTGTTTTGCAGTCCGCAAATTGCAGATCTACAATTATAGAAATCCCATAGAAATGCAATAGGACATGCTCTATATTGTTTGCAGGGAGGCGGAACGGAACTACAGATGTGGACGGAAATAAATGGGTCCGCACCCGTTCCACAAAATTGCGGAACGGATGCGGGCTCATTCATACAGTCGTGCAAATGAGCCCTTGGGATGTCTCCATAGCCATGCTGTCACCTGGATTTGCTGCTCATTTTTATTTTCATAAAGGGGTTATCCGATTAAAAAAATTTAATTGGACACTGCTGTGGGTCTGGTAAAATTAATAATAATCATAATAAAAAACCCTTACCTTAACCCCTTAGTGACAAAGCCCATTATGACCAAGCGTTTTTCTTCCGTTTTTCATGGTCCTGTTACAAGAGCTATAACTTTTTTATTTTTCCGTCTGTATAGCTTTATGAGGGCTTGTTTTTTGCGGGACAAGTTGTAGTTTTTAATGGCGACATTTTAGGGTACACACAACTTTCTGATTAACTTTTATTAACTCTTTCTGGGAGGGAGATGGGGAAAAATAGCAATAGTTACACTGCGTTTTTACATTTATAAATTTTACGGCTTTTATTTTTCGGTAAAAGTAACATAATATCTTTATTCTCTGGGTCAGTACGATTATAGTGAAACTAAATACATATTGTTTTTTTTTTTTTTTTTTACGTATTACTACTTTTTTTTTTTGCAATAAAACCCCTTTTTTTAACCAAATAAATGATTTTGCATTGCCACTTCCCAAGATCCATAACTTTTTTATTTTTTTTACTTGGAGTTGTGCGAGGGCTGGATTTTTGCGAACTACTTATATTTTTCATTGGTATCATTTTGGAGTAAATGCCACTTTTTTATAGCTTGTTATTACGTTTTTTCGGTGGAAACTAAGAATAAATTAGAAATTCTGTCTCTTTTTTATTTATTTTTTACAGCGTTTACCATAGGGGATAATTTATGTAATATTTATGTAGTCCCCGTCATATCGGACGCAGCAATACCAAATATATGGGGGAGATTTTTTTTTTTGCAATTTTTTTCATTGAAAAGCGTATTTTCATTGAAAAAAAAGCATATTTTTTTATTTTATGTTTTTTTTTTATTAAATGTGTTTTTTTCTAAATCTTTTTTTACTACTTAATAGGGGACTATAATATACAGTATTTTGATTGCTTTTAAAATGTAATGCATTATTTCTATAATGCATTACATTTTAATAGCAATGTAATTCAAACTTTGACCAGCAGGCTGCGCCAGAGAGGCATAGCCTGCTGGAGTTAACTGAAGAACAGGCTCGGGGCCCTGCCGGAAGCCAGGTAAGGCTTCCCAAGACATCAGCACCCCACGATTGCATTTGCAGGGTGCTGATGGGTGACAGAGGGAATCCGCTCCCCCTGTCAACGCTTTACACGCGGGTCGTATACTGCTAAGGCCAGTGATTGGTTGCAGCACTATACATGACATCACTGCTGCAACCACAACAATATGCCAAGCGCTGAACAATTAATCCTGATTTATCTGTTTAGAATTGCAAATGCCACTCCCGTCCATGGTGATCTTCTGCGTGAGAACACAGATGAAGTGTTTCCTGATGAACAGCTCAGCGATGGGGAGAATGGTATCCCCATTATGGTTTCCCCTGAACGGATTCCAGGATCACCCAGTCATCAGCGTCCCCAGGAGAAGGACGTTTGGGAGGAGATGGATGCCAACAGGAATAAGGTTAAAATGGGACTCTGCAAGGTACTGGGACATTTGGAAATTAAAGGTTCTATATATGCTATATAGGCACAGTAATATCTTGTATTTATTATACTTTAAATAATGTTCATGTTTCTTGAACAAGTATTTACCAATCTGGGAATATTTCTCAACTATCCGAAGCCAAGTATGCTCTACTCCTATTACACCCTCAAAGCTATGATCTTATATGTCATGGTCCTATTAAAAGCACAGTATAAGGATAGCGCTAGAAATTAATTGGCACTAAATTTTGGACCAAAAGGGGGTTCTCCTCCTTTCTTTCACTTTTTTTTCAGACCCAGAGAGTGGTCAGTTCTGGCGGGGTGAGCATATTTAGCTGGTACTTGCTGACAGGTTCTGGCTCCATTGTTCCCTCTCATGCGCTATTGGTCTCGTAACTACCTGATGCGGTCACATGACTGCCACAGCCAATGACTGGAGGTTATGTGTTACCAATGTGTCATGTGACGTGGCACATGGGAGACATATCACCGCCGTAGCCAGTCATTGGTTGTGGCGGTCACTTAACCTTTGTCAAACAGGAGGTTGATACAAGTATGCTTACCATGCTGAAGAGTCTGAAAAAAGCAAAAGAAAGATGGACAACCCCTTTAAGGTAGAATTTTTGGGATTTATGTGGTTCTATTTTCATGATATATATTTGTTCTCAGGCTGCTACAGAAGAAGAACATAGTAATGGTCATGTAAATGGCATACATAATGTTCCAAGCCTGGGCTCTCCTGTGAGGGTTCGTTCAGAAATCACACAGTTAGATCGGGACGTTCCTCTTCTGCGTAAGTTACGTACTATACACAGCTTCGAGCTAGAGAGGAGATTGACACTGGAATCAAAGCCTGATGCTGACAAGTTTTTGGAGAACTGGTAAGGAATGGTCCTTTTTTTTGTATGTCTCTTCGTGTATTTTCTTCTGCTTGATTACATAAGGCATCATTTTGTTTTATTACATGTTTTCTGTCCTTAAAGTGTTGAAAAGATCCAAAAGGAACCCAATGTGAAAGATTTACCAGCTGCTGATGGGTCTTCACCATCTCCTTCTCAACCAAGAAAGACCGTTGTAGCCGCGACCAATGCTGACCATGTCTGGCACTATGATGATGAGTATATACCAGAAGGATCTAAGCCGGGGTCAGCCAGTTCCCCAGAGCACTTGGATGGTGTAGTTAGCAATGGATTTGTAGCAGTAAATCTGAGCTCCTGCCGGCAGGAGGTTGACTCTAAAGAATGGGTCATTGTGGATAAAGAGCATGATTTAAAGGATTTTGCATCAAATGGGAATAAAGGTCAGAAGGTTACTGGTAGTCCATCGGAAGAGGAACCAGAGGTACTACAAGTGTTGGAAGAATCTCCTCAAGACGGACCTCCAAAACTGGCCTCATGGTTAGATAACAATAAGAGAACAGATGCAGGGATTGAACTTGATATCCTGGTTACTTCCGGCCCTTGTATTGATAAACTGGATCCTATGTCAGGAGCTGCTGGCCAGCTGCTTCCAGCTACACCTACAAGCCCCATGGAAGCCCAAGCTGAAGGGGCTATCACACCGGTAAGGAATGGTTGTTCTTGTTTAATTGGGCAGTGCTATGATATTGCTAACGTATCCTCAGGATAGGTTATCGATCGACGATATCAGATTGGAGAGGGTCAGACTTCCGACGCCCCCATGATCAGCTGTTTGAAGGGGTCGTAGCTCTTATACAAGCTCCATTCCACTGTTTAAAGGGGTATTCCCATCTGAGAACGGAGAAGGGAGCAAGGTTTTACCAGGTCCGGCCACCACCAAGCTCTCTCCCCATAGTACTGAATAGGAGTGCAGCGCACTTTCGCGGCCACCACTCCCATTAATTTCTATGGAGCTGACGGAAATAGCCGAGCCATTGGTCGGCTATTTTTGGCAGCCCCATAGATATGAATGGAGGGCGGCTACGCAAGCCCACTGCACTCCTATTCAGTACTATGGGGAGAGAGCTTGGTGGTGGCCGGACCCGGTGCAGTGTGACTACAACTTCACTAAAATGGGATGACCAGCTGTAACTATAATGCGCTGATGCTACAAGCTAGATGGTGTGCAGTTAAACAGTGACGAGGATGCAGAGCTCACATGAGCACCACGACCCCTTTAAACCTCTGGTTGGCAAAGGTACCTTGAGTCAGACCACCAACGATCTGATATCCATGACCTATCCTGAGGATAAGTCATAGCACTGCACAACCCCTTTAATCTGCTAGTCACACAGATGGCCTTCCTAAATGATAAGTGCGTATCATTTATTTACTGTGAAATGACCAGCATTCAGAAATATTCTCATTTATTGGGCTTTTTCCTAACCATGCTAGGTTTGCTTAACTAACGGCTGGGATTCTTTTCAGCTAATTTTCATCTTCAAAGCATTAGATGCCCACTTATGTATAGGCATGGCACTGTAACATCAAGGTACAGCTTTGTCTGAACTTTTGCCAGCATGCAACCAGTGCGTAGTGAAGTAACACTCCAGTATAGCGGTAAAGTATGTACATTTAAGATTACATCTAACGGTGATGCTTAAAAGTTTGTGAACCCTTCAGAATTTTCTATATTTCTGCATACATTTGACTTAACGCTGCATCGGATTTTCGCACACGTTCTAGAAGTAGATAAAGATAACCAAATCAAATAATCAAGGCTACTTTCACACTGGCGTTAGGTGCTGATCCGTCTGGTATTTGCACAGACGGATCCGCACCTATAATGCAAACGTTTGCATTAGCTTTAAAGAAAAATGTCAAAGTCAAAATGGATCCGTTTTGAATTACATTGAACATCAATGGGTGACGGATCCGTTTTCAAATGCACCATATTGTGTCATTGAAAACTGATCCGTCCCCATTGACTTACATTGGTGTCCGCCTTCAGGACGGAATAGAGGCGGAACGGAGCAGAACTGATGCATTCTGAGTAGATCCTTATCCATTCAGAATGCATTGGGGCTTAACTGATCCGTTTTGGACCGCTTGTGAGAGCCCTGAAACGGATCTCACAAACGGAATCCAAAACGCCAGTGTGAAAGTAGCCTTAATAAAGAAAAAATATTAGACTTGGTAATTTATTTATTGAGGAAAATGATCCAATATCAGTGTCATTGCTTTCAGTATCTTTGACCCTCTTGTGCAGCAATAACTGCAACTAAGGGTCCATTCACACGTCCGCAATTCCGTTCTGCATTTTGCGGAACGGAATTGCGGACCCATTAGTTTCAATGGGGACAGACGATGTCCCGGCCGGGTCCGCAATTGCGGACAAGAAAAGGCATTTTCTATGAGAGTGCCGGCGATGTGCGGTCCGCAAATTACGGAACACACATCGCCGATGTCCGTGTTTTGTGGATCCGCAAAACACACAGGGACGTGTGAATGGACCCTTAATGTTTCCAGTAATTGTTGATTAGTCCTGCACATCGGCTTGGAGGAATTTTAGCCCATTCCTCTGTACAAAAGAGCTTCAACTCTTCTGAACTGCTCGCTTCAGGTCCTTCGGCAGCATTTCTATTGGACTAAGGTCAGGACATTGATTTGTTCATTCCAAAACCTTCCCTTTATTCTTCCTGAAAAAAAAAAAAAAACCATGCAATTGTGCCACGGTAAAACTGACTTGTGCTCTTTATTCTCCAGTCAGTACGATACGATTATGGTGATGCCACCTATGGTAGAGTTGTTTTTATTTATATTTTTTTATAGTTATGTCTACGGACATGTCTGAGGGCTCATCTTTTGTGGGACAATCTGTAGTTTTGGCTAATACCATCTTGGGGTATGTATGGCTTTTTGATCACTTTATATATTTAATTTTTTGCCCCCGTTATGCCAATCACCGTATGGGATATTAATATTTTAATAGTACTGGCGATTTTGCACACGGCGATGCCCCTGATGTTATTTTTTTATTTTGGAGATTATTATTTTTTTTTTAAATATAATTTCTTTTAATTTTTTTTCAAAACTGCGGCTATGGCGCTTTCTCCGGAGTGGGCACCATCTTTAAAGACCCCCGCACCCACTGTTATATGTAAGTCGGTTGTTAAATATATATATTTCCTCAATAAATAAATGACCAAGTGTAATATTTTTGACACATTTGTTTGATTTGGTTATTTTTATCTACTTTTAGAACTTGTATGAAAATCTGATGTAGTTTTAGGTCAAGTTTAGAAATTCTGAAGGGTTTACAAACTTCCAAGCACCACTGTACATAATATACGTCAATAATGTCACAGTATTAGATCACAGATTACCTAAATCGACCCAATAAAGTATCTTCAAAGCACTATATAAGAGCTCATTTGGACGACCGTATATTTGTGTCCGTTCTGTAATTTTCCATTCTGCAATTCATTTTGATGGGGCCGCAAACGATGCACATTGTGTACTGTCCGCATCCGGATTTCTGTTCTGCGGCCCCGCAAAAAAATATAGAACATGTCTTATTCTTCTCCGTAATTGCAGACAAAAATAGGCATTTCTATCATGGGGCTGGCTGCTCTATTCCGCAAAATGCAGAACACACCGGTGTCCGTGTTTTGCGGATCCGCAATTTGTGGAACGCAAAACAGATGCTGTCATCTGAATGAGCCCTAAGTTTGTACATAGAGCTGGAGGTATCAGTGTATATACATGCCGACTCTATATATATATATATATATATATATATATATATATATATATATATATATAGTAAATGCACTGGAATAGCTTCACTTTGCTTGTGCCACGTTTAGAAGTTTTCCCCTGTCTAAAAGGCGAAGGGATAACTAACTGTTTGTTGGTAATCTGATCACTGGGACCCCCACCATTCCCAAGAATGGGGGTCCTGTTCCCCTGATCTGATGGAGTGGCAATTCGGGCATGTGCCTGCTGCACCATTCATTCTCTATAGGATTGCTGGAAATAGTTGAGTGCTGTACTCGCCTACCTCTAGTGGTCCTATAGAGAACGAATGGAGCAGCAGTGCACTCCATCACATCAGGGGAACAGGACCCCCATTCTCAGTAACGGTGGGGGTCCTAGCGGTTGGACCCCCAGCGATCAGTTGGTTAGCCCCCACATGTGGATAGAGATAACTTCTACACTTGGCAAGAGGTTGTCCAAGTTAAAAATTTGTTTTTTTAAAAGGTAGAGAACCCATTCGATTAGAGCGTTGCTTCTTTTTTTCTGGCTGTAGTGCCTTAAGGATTTAACTCTGCAGTTTTTCTTATAGCTTTGCGGCCACTTTTATATCTGAGCATCAAAAAATGTGCATTATGCCTTATATGGAATGAAACTCAAAGCCGTTATAATGACCGCCAACATCCAGCTCAATATCCACCTGGACCAGCAGCGCCCTATACGTTTGCACAGTAGTGCTACCCTATATGCTGGTCCTCCAGTACTCAAGGCTGAGGGAAATAGTGGGAATTGTCAGGACTCGTGCTGAGACACAGCAAGAGAATATTTTAAGAGCTTTGCTTCTTGTTTTAAGTAAGATGGAAGCCCCACTTCGGCTTCAGCCTGCACCATAGCTGGTACAAATGGAGCATGGTCCAGCTATCTGGACTCCATTGTACGTAATGCAGAACTTTGCAGTCTTTCTTTGCTTGCTATGCATCCTCCGCTTCTGCAATGCTGGGTTTTGGCCCTTTGCATACATCGTTTTAGTTTTATTTACTTCATTTTGTTTCCTCCCCATCACGTCATATTCACAGCTTGGTGCTTCTCACATCCTGTTATCCTCTACCTCAAGACCAGCTAGCAATCCCATGCGCTTCACAAGCCCCAGTACACCCCAGTCGAGCCGTTCAGAGTCTCCACACAAGAAAGAGATTGGCATCCCCAAGAGTCAGTCAGCCGAGAGTTGCTCTTCTTCCTCTCGTTCAGCCAGCCGCAGGAAGCTACCTGCCATTCCCCACGGTGCCACCAAGTATCCCAGTGTAATTCGAATATCAAAGTCCCAGGTGAATGAATGGATCTGTCCATAAAGTCACTGTCACGTGTCTATCCATGTCAAAGTTTTTGTATCCTTATTATTAACTGTGAAACAGTGTTCTTGTTTAGTCTGTCAAAAAGGACACAAGAAGCCAAGTGGCAGAGGGGAGGATTATTCCAGGTTCTCCTGGACGCATGGAACAAAGATTCCTCGAACAGCAAAATGATTTACGTAGAAAGATTTCAGTAAGGTGTTCAATAGATCATATGGCTTAGACGAATTTTCTCACAAAATCAACCCCTTTTGTCAAGATAGCTGCCCTGCAAACAGCTGAAGGCTGCGGATCCAGCTCCTGGAAACCTCGGCCATCAGCTGTAATTGCCAGAATAAAAATGATTTAGAGGTAGTCCCTAGAGAATGAAAGAGACAACAGGACTGGGGGTGGGGGGTGCAAACAGGATAGGGATGCAAAAATTCGACACTAGAGGTAAGTATTTCCAATAAATAAAAAATATCTGAGGGCCCACAGGGTGAAGTAGGAGAAGGCAGCGTTCACCAATAAACCAGTCCCTAAGCAGTAAGAGGACGACCGCAATAAAGTGGAATATAAAAGAGATATATGGTGGCTCCAGCCCAGTCCACGTGCCTATAAGCCACAAGACAATTAATACTCCATCAGGGAGGAGGTCGCAAGATAAAGCTCAAAACACTTGCAGATCCAGGGGTGGGCTGGCCATAGACCCTACAGGGAAATTTCCCGGTCGGCCAATGACCAGGAGGCCGTCTGAGCCCTCCTCACAGCCATCGGCCAGGTACCCAATGATCTGATGCTCTCAGCATTAAGTAATGCAGGCGCTTATACACCTGGCCAGCAGTCGCAGATGTCCTCCTGAATTCAACTGTATCACTGGCCTCAAGACAGTGATACACTTGAATACTGCAGCGAGGGTGGTGGTATTTTGTGCTACACTGTGGTAGTTGGTTCTGCAGGGGTGGTATTTTCTGCTTCACTACAGTATTCCTAGCCCCACCTACTTGTGTTGCCCTGCCTTCTGTCAATTTAGACTCTCCTACAACACGGGGCCATTTTTTAGGTTTCCAGGGCTACTTTAAGGCTGGGAACACACCTAAGCGTTTCTGAATCGCGCGTATGACACGCGTTTTTGGATGCGTGTTTTTGTAACTAAGAAACGCGCATCATACGCGCAATTCAGTGATTCTCCCCTATTTCAGCATGGTCCATAGGCGCGTTAAAATGCCCAAAAGAAGCTCATGCTGAAGCGACAGCGTTTGGCGTTTTTCAGCGCGTTCAAACGCGCTGTAAAACGCCCAAATTTGAACCATGCCCATAGGGAAGAATGGCTTTCCACATGTTGTGCGTTTTACAGCGCGTTTTGAACGCGCTGAAAAACGCTTGGGTGTGTACCTAGGGTAAGTTCCTAGTCCACCCCTGAGCAGACCCAGGGCCAGAGTTGTATCAAATACAAAGTGATTTGTACCCATTTCTGGTATTATTTTCTCCTGATGAAGGGGTTTTGTCCTCCCCAAAACGCATTGCGCATTCTCGATAAATACATCTAAAGCAAGTAAAGTCCACCTATTGTACACCTTGAGACATGCTATGTATTCTATATCTACCAGCGAACTTGGCAGAGGATGAGTGGGTCGGCAAGTGTCTTGAGCTTCATCTTGCGACCCCCCCCCTTCCTGTTGGAGTATTTATTGTATTGTGCTTTACGGGCACGTGGATTGGGCTGGCGCCTTCGTTAATATCTTTTATATTCCTCATCAGCTGTAATTGCCAAGGAAAGCTCCAACCGACTAGATCATCTGCTTGAAGCGGTTACTGCAAGGAATATGTCTTATTACATTTCCTTCCCTCTCTTGCCTTCTATTCAAATAGATGGCAGAGCATGTTATACGTGTATAGGTCCAACAGAGCGAGACCCCCTTTATGATGTGCCTTTTCAGAGGTTTTCTTTATGGTACATCCTTTTAAAAATATTACGGTATATATTTTTTGCCCATTAAAACCAGATACGGAGGGGTTTTAATTAAGCTCATGCCCATGAAGACAAAACCTGTCTATTTTCTGGATAAGAGTTTATTAACATTTAGTCTTTTAGCCAGGGAGCATTATCTGGCCTATAATACTCTATAGGCCAACTTGGTGGTCTCCACAAGGCAAAACTTAATTTCCACAGAACCAGATACTGACGCATATTTTTTTTCTAATCTGGTAAATTTTTTAATTGTATATTTTTTTTTTTCATTATTATGGGCGCAGCCATCTTGCTGTTAACACCAATCACACACCTACTTTGCAAGAGCCACATAGACCATAGGATAATGTCGACTGACAGTGACTCATTGACTTCTATGGGTGACTATTATGGGCATACTGCGTGACTTCTTCAGGGGTCATTGTGCAGGGAGGGGGAGGAGGTGAGTTGTGACAATCATTTATTGTGAGTGGTGGATCTTGTGACAGTACTGCACATGTGCCACAAACTAGTGCGGTTCAACCGGAAGAGAAGAAGGGACAGAGGGAAGAGCCCAACTGCTGTTGAGCATGTGCAGTACTGTCATTGATGCTGATGCCTAGAGAAGAGAAACCGCTGCTCGTGCTTGGTCCTGGCATCTCTTAAGTCTACTACCGATCTGGGGGAATAATTTTAGAGGCAGAATGGAGATGACAAATTCCCTTTTAAAGGGAATGTGTCATCAGAAAATGACCTATATTTTAAATCATGTTTTTATATTTAACATATTTTTAAAGATGTTATTTTTAATTTTCCATGCAAATATCTGTAGTTAAACAAAACCCATAAAATCTTTTAGTTAGTTTTCCCACTGGCCACTAAGCCACTTCTTGGTCTGTACAGATGATATTACTTCAGTTATATGCTTATCTGAAATTCTAATCCTGCCTGTAATGATATCACCTCTGTGTACAGATAAGAAAAGATCCACCATTCACAACAGGTCAGAGCTTATCTCTTCTTTCCTTGTACAATGACCCCTGCACAGGTCACACAGCATGTCTAGAAAACTCTCCCATAGAAGTACAAATACCATTGTGTCTATGGCCCATGGCGCTGCCATAAAGCAATTTTCCTAATGCTTTCTAAATGCTGTTTACAAGCGCTCAGGGGGGATGACCGCCCCCATAATCATGTTCAGGAAATAGAATAAAAAATAAAAAAAATCTGCAATTTAGAAAATAAAAACAGATGAATAGAAAAGGAGATGTGCTGTATCTAGTTTTAACAGGTAGATACAATTTTTGGTGACGTATTTCCTTTAAAAAGGATCTGTCCCCTCTCCGGACATGTCTGTTTTAGGAAGTACTTGCATTCCCCATGTCCTAACAATTCTGGTGCATCTATTCTTATGACTCTATGATGTGGCATTCCTATGTCTAAACTGCATTTGAGTGAATTACCAGCAGTCTGTAATGAAGGTCCACATGGGTGTTAGCAGTTGGAAGGGTGTGTCCCTGCACAGTCTGACACTGATTCAATAATGTCAGACTGTGCAGGGACACGCCCCCACCCGGTAACACCTATATGAACCGTTTATTGCAGACTACTAGCAATTCATTCATAAACTTCTAGTAGGAGTATACTGATGCAACAAAGTCATAGGAATAGATGCTCCAGTATTGGTATAACATGGGGAATGCAAGTAGTTACTAAAACAGACATGTCAGGAGAAGGGACAGGTCCTCTGCTGCAGGTGACTTTGAACCCTGCCCTTACTGAGAATGTCAGCCTAAGGTTATTGAGAAGCTCTATAGTCTTATTCAGAAATTAGATTGGGAAAAAAGTTTCTTTACCTCCTTTTAATACTAAAGGGAAAAATAAATTAAAAGATAAGAAGTAAAATAAAAGTGTATGTAACAAACATGTTTACTGGCGTGGCCTTGTGCTGTGCCTTTAGTTGTTGCCGTCTTTATTTCAATGCATGTTTTATGGAAAGTGTCTGTTTTACCTCTGTTATCAATCTGTCTTAACTATACCTTTTTGGCAAATTAATTAACTTTATATTTAAAGCAACCCTCTGGTTCAAGAAAAAAAATTATCACATTAACTAGAGAACAAACAGTGCCCTCCTTTTAAAGGGGTTGTCAGAGTTATAGAAAAATTCAGGCTACCCCTGTAAACAGCCTAAAGTAACAAGTGACACTCCTTTGTTTTCTCCTCTGCTTTTTCCTGTGCTGCACTCTGGTCCTAACCGTTTCTCTTTTTTTTGAATGGCTGCAGTCATTGCATTCTGTGCACAGAGGTCACCACTGCAGCCAATCCCTGTTCTTAGCAGAGGCGTCCCTTGCATGGCTGAGGCCAGCAATTAACTGCAGTGGCGACTTGTGCACGGAGCATAACTGCTGCAAGCAAGAAAATTATGTGCGCAGCGGAAGGATCGAAACACAGCACGCCAAAAAATAGCGGAGAAAGCAGGTGAGTAACTTTTTTTATTTTAGGCTGTTAACAGGGGTTGATCAAGTAGAACTCAGACAGTCCCTTTAATCTTTAAGCTGCAGATCCGCCAATTCTAGGGCTCCTCTTCTGGCATCCTAGATGGCGGCATAGTTTCTCAGACTACTTGGTGAAAACTGTGCATTTAGTAGCCCAAGAAACTTCCTGCTGCCTTTGGAATTGCCAGCACTGCTCATGTGAGCAATGCTGGCCCATCTAAGGGTAGGGTTGGACAAGTAAGAAGTATCGTGGGCTACCTACAGTGTACAGCTTGGAAGTTCGTGAACCCTTTTCTATACAATTTAATTCTATTTAATATAATTTTCTATATTTCTGCATAAATTTGCCCTAAAACTACATCAGATGTTCATACGGGCCCTAAAAGTAAAGATAAGCAAATCAAACCAGTCAAAAATATTAGGCATGGTCATTTATTTATTGAGCAAAGTGATCAAATACCACATGCCTGTGAGTGGCAAACGTATGTGAACCTTTAGTATTAGCAGATAATTTAAAGATTACATTTTTTTTTTAATTTAAAAAATAGGGCTCTATCAAAGTCTGATCTTCACAACACGTTATCTGAACTGTATTATGGCACAAACAAAGTAGTATTCTTAAGCCCTCAGAAGAGGAGATGTTGATGCTCATTAGACTGGAAAAAGTTATATAACCATCTTTAAAGAGTTTGGACTCCACTAATCCACGGTCAGACAGATTGTGTGCAAATGGAGGAAATTCAAGATCATAATTACCCTCCTCAGGAGTAGTCGATCAACAAAGATCACTCCAAGGATTGGAACAATGTTTTGTGGACGGATGAGACCAAAATAGAAATTTTTGTTTGGAGAAAGGAAACCATTGCATTCTATCATAAAAACCTCATTCCATCTGTGAAACACGGAGGTGGTGGTCACATGGTTTGGGCGTGTTTTGCTCCATCTGCGCCAGGATGGCTTAAAATTATTGATGGAACAATAAAATTCTGAATTATACCAGTAAATTCTAAAGAAAAAATTCAGGACGTCTGTCCGTGAGCTGAATTTCAAGAGAACATGGGCCATGCAACAAGACAGAGTCCCTAATCACACAAGTTGTTGTACCAAAGAATGGTTAAAGGAGAATAAAGTTGAGGATTTTAGTCCTCACCTTAATCGAATAGAAATATTGTGGAAGGACCTGAAGTGAGTAGTTCAATGGAGGGAATGTCACGGATGATGCGGTGTGGGTGGAGAACTTCACACCGAGCACAGGAGGAAAGAATAGCGGAACTAGGTCTAGAAACTAGGGTAAAAGAAAAGGTCACCTCCTAGAACAACCCTAATCCAAGTCCTGACTAACTATCAGTATGAACTGACCTTGGTGGTAAGGAAAGTTCATACACAGGAACCTAGAGCCCTAACACACCCTGTAGGGTCCTGGTATAGTGACGGGACTTGAAACAACCTATTCCTCCACCAGAAGGATGAACATGAGTGTCCCTCAGGCCTAGATACAAAAAACAGGGAAATACAACAAACAAAATACAAATAGGGAAGATGACACTTAACTTCACGTGGAGCAAAGGCAGTGCCAGGAGCTCAACCTGAAGCTATAAACCGCACCCCCAGAAGGGGTGAGCAGTAATAAATAGGGGAAGTTAAATGACCAAACCAACAACACCTGCAAGGGGTGCGGTCATTACCAAAACAACACAGACACAAATGATCCACAAGGAACCAGTCAGATTAACCCACGTGTTGCCAGTCTCTCTGATCTCCTGGCACCTGTAACAGGAGCGTTCGTGACAGGAAACCCATTAATGTAAGGTTCTTATACTTTTGCTACTCACAGGCATGTGATATGGAATCATTTATCTTAATAAATGACCAAAGCTAATATTTTAGACTCATTTAATCGATTTGATTATCTTTATCTACTTTTAGGATTTGTGAGAAAATCTGATGTGGTTTAAATTTATGCAGAAATATAGAAAAATCTAAAGGGTTCACAAACTTGCAAGCACCACTAAAATGCAGAGTATGCGTCAGGTAGTCTGAGAAGTGGTGTGGCCATTTTGGATGGAAGAAGAGGAGCCTGGGAATTGGCATATCTGAAAAGCAGGGCACCATATAAGTGATCAGTTTGTTCCTCAGTTAATTTGCATGTGAACCAGAGGGTATGCTACCTGCATACAGACTGCTAAACTGCTCTGTTAGATAGAACTGAAGCAAAGAAAACCTAAAATATATGAAGCAAATTGACTCATTAATTTAATCTCTTTTTTGATTACTTCTGTACATTTAGATGACTATTCCTCGACCTTCTGTTACATCAACCCAGTCTGCTTCAGAAAGCTTCCCTTGTGGACCACCCTTAGAGAAAAGAGATCGGGACTCCAATGTATTAGAAATGCTATCACCACATGAGAATCCAATAAGATATGGTACCATAGAAGATCTAATTTCTTCTGGTACTAACAAAGGAAACTTGGCACTAGATTTAGACCAACATGGTCAGAACAAAGCAAGTGGCAAAGCCATAGACTCAGGAGATAAAGACTTGGTTAATGGTTATGATCTAATGCCAAATGAGAAGAAAAGCATAGCGGCTCCAGTACGCTCTCATTCAGGCTCTTTAGTTGAGGGCAAATCTGAACAAAACCATAGTTTTCATCCTCCTAGGCTTTCTCCTGGACAGTATAAAATCTCAGACTGTGTAATGACTGATATGTATGAATCCGCAAAGACCAGGACTTGCTCTGTGCCAAATGAACACTTAGATCTTCAAGAAATAAAGTTGGAAGCAGATTTGAATCCACAAAACGTTGATGTGGCAGTGTCTACAGAAACCTCCCTTGAAAAGGTTCAGCAAAATGGTTATCACAAAGATAAAAATATAGTATCTGCTAATGGCTGTCCAGAATCCAGCTTGTCCATGTTACTTGACCAAGTTAGCGATAAGGATCAAAAAAATGTTAGGAATGAACAACAGTTTGACCTAAGTGATGGCTCTCAACAGTCTAAAAAGAACCACACAAAATCATCTCTTCCAACTAGACATAGCAGGATTCCTGTTTTGGCCCCAGAGGTTGATTCTGCATCAGAATCGTCCTCTCCAATATCTGCAAAGGAGAAGCTTCTTCTGAAAAAGGCTCACCAGACAGACCTTGCCAGGCTCTTAATGGAAAAACGACAGATTAAGTCATTTTTCGGTGACTTCTCAAGTGCCTCTGACAAGTCTCTGGAAGAAAAGACCTCGCCACCAGCTGTACGTTTATCTGAGGAAGAAGTCTTCTTCATTCCCAGAACAGTCTCTGATTCTAACGTCCGTCAGTCTGACGATGGATCTGTAACATCTCACAGTGCCCAGTCTAGGAGGAGTAAGATCCCTCGTCCTGTGTCTTGGACAAGTAATGATCAGATCAGCAGTGCCCCTTCAACGCCTTTCCTTCCAAGACCACCACCAGGAAAACCACCCACAAGACCAGGAGTGGAGGCACGGTAAGAGAAACTGCAATAATGCATTCATTTCCATAACATTATTGGTTTCATGAAGATAACTGTCACACTGAAGCTACTAAATTATGCCAATATTTCTAGTTCCAGAAAAGGTAAAGAGCTACAAGATCACCATGTAGATATAGATTGTCAGGGGTTGTATGCAATGTGAAAAGATGGGCAACAACCAAGGTCGTAATATAGTATTTGCAAGGTGAAGGTCCCAGTTGGGGCTCTGTCCAGTTTGCCCCAATAGGTAACCCAATAAAGTAGAGCTAAAGGACATAATAACTTATTGCAGTGTGGAAATGTTATTCTAGCAGAAAATGATTGAATGGAAGGATCCAGGATTAAAGGGATTGGCTCATCTCAGACATTGGTAACATATTGCCTACTCTGGGAGATGCTCCTATCTCCAGAATGGGACCCCCAAAGTGAAGGAGAGCACACTGTGCATGCTCCCCATTCATCACTATTGGAGTTCTGAAAATATCTGAGCTTGCAACCAAGGCCACCACTCTATTCACCGCTATGGGACTGCTGGAAGTAGACGAGCCAGTATTTGCCTATTTTCAGAACTTCATTAATGGTGAGTGGAAGGTGGCCACGCATGCTCGGCTGCCCTCCGTTCACATCGGAGCCCCCGTTCTGGAGATAAGAGTGAGTCCTGTAGGTGGAACACGCACCAGTCTAACATTGATGGCATATCCTAGTACTATGCCATAAATGTTTGAGATGAGAAAACCCCTTTAACTGCAGAGTGATTTTGGATTTGTGACATCAATGACCTGTAGTAAATTAATTGACTGTTTTTAATATGGATAATTAGAAATATTGCGATAATAAGATTGCTTGGACCGTTGCGAATACAAGTTTTTACTTCCTTTTTTTTTTGTCTTCTGTCTCGTAGCATACGCAGGTACAAGGTTTTGGGAAGCGGTAACTCTGATTCAGATCTGCTGTCCCGTCTTGCTCAGATTATTCAGAAAGGGTCTCAAAAGCAACGCAGTTCTTCCCAGTCCAAAAGCCCAGGTTCACCCCACAGCCCCAAAACTCCTCCCAAGAGCCCTGCGGTTTCACGACGGAGCCCCAGTGCTTCCCCCCGCAGCTCCTCTTTACCCCGCACCAATAGCACTTCTTCATCAAGAGCAGGAAGGCCCCATCATCATGATCCTAAGAGTTCATCTCCGTATGTGGGCCGGAGCAAATCTCCACCCACTCTCTCTGGTTCTTCTTCTTCGAGACGGTCCTGTCAACAGGATCATTGCTGCAGCAAACAAAGTAAGAACTTGTCCAAGGGACCAGGTGGCACTCACCACTCTACAGGGAGCAAAACCAGCCGTGGAAAACCCTCTGTCCGAGAGGTGAAAGTATCCAGTAAACTGAGCAGATAGTAACTAGGCTATGCCGCCTGAATGAATTTATCCATCCTCGTGTAATGCATGTTATGTATGTCATTGTATATTTCAAAAGAAAATCCAAATCAGTGTTGGTTTTATGTTCCAAAAAAAGACTTGAAAACCCTTCAATATGTCATTGTAACGGGAGGAATGTCTAGGTAACCATTCCAGGTTTGGTCTTTACTAATGGGAAACAATCAGATGAGGACAGGAGTGGTAGAGGTTAGTGGAGTTGCAGCCCACTCTGTTGCTGGTGGGTCCAGTTGAGACAACGGTTAATAGGACCATGCAGAGGTCGGAACTGAAGTGTTTTACCTTCTGAAACTTGGCAACTAACTTCATATTGAGATACTGTATGCGCAAAGTGCTGAATATGTCTATGTTATGTATGATACCAGATATGTAAAATAGTGAATATGCTGCATAAACCGAAGCGGAGAACCTTTGATCGTCAGGCACTTGTTCAACTAAGGTCGTCTCTTCATAGGTTCTTCTCTTCTCTCCTCTCATTTCTTTCAAGTTACCCTACATTTTCCATCATATTTTCCTATGTTACAGGTGTATGGTCACTTCTTTAAATTAGCAGTACTGGGATCTGTTTGCCATGTGTTTGAGGGTTCCGTTGGAATTTCAAGCTTCCCCCCATTTTTGATGGTCTGTAGTACTATTATTTTCATTCAAAAATACTGCAAGCCAGACTGACCACCTTGAAGTCAGTGCGGTTCGTCTTTGTCAGAAATCTGATCAATCACAGCTTTGTGGGTTCTGTTCTCCGTGGGGTTCGTTTGAACAGGCAAATATCTGATGTTTTACATGCACTGCCACTGTGTTACATCAATTCAGATGTTTGAAGTGTTTCTATGGGTTGGATGTTCCTGGTACCCTTAAATGGGTGCCCTGAATTGTATAACCCCCTTACTATATGATTAGGGGTTATAGGGAGAAAGATGTAGCGAATGGGACCTTTTCCCTAGAGACTGAATATGCTGCATATAAGGTTTTTCACCTGAGGAAGGTTGGCAAGCAAAATGGAGTCTTACAAATGCAGTAAACAGGTTTTGTGGGATCCATATTCTGACACGGCATCGCCAGAGATCAGCTGCCGGTGCTGGAAGTACCCCTAAGAATGGAGCTGGAAGCACAACTCCACTGAAAGTGCAGTTGTCGTACCGAGTTACTGGAGCTTAGCCCCGATTCAAGTGAAACCCTTTAAAGAGGTTGTCCAAAAAAAAGTCTTCCTAGGCAGGAATTTTGGCGAAATTTCAAAATAACACATACTCCTCTATTTCACCCCCAGCCGTTCCAATCTTCCCTGTCTGACTGCAGCAATAACATTCCAGTGTACTCTATAGTACCTCAGCAGCCGTTCAGTGGCCTCAGTGGTCATGGGCCATATACTGCTGAAGCCGCTGGTTTCCTACAGCGGTGTCAGGGTGTAGGGGTAAGAAGATGACATCAAGGTTGCAGGTAGGATTGGAAAGCGGGCGCTAGAAGAAGTGATGGGAAATAGGGGAGTGTGTCTTTTATTATTTTATGACAATTCCTGCCTTGGACGTTTTTACTTTTGTAAATTGGACAACGCCTTTAAAAGTGTTGAGCTCGGCTCCATTCGCTTCAATGGATTTGAGCCCAATACCAGACAGAACCGATGAACAAGAGTGGCACTGGGTTTGGAAGAAAACAGGCGTTTTTTAAAAATCCCGCGCAACACCTATAAAGTCGTCATGAATTAAAGGGGTTCTCTGGTTTATAAAACTCATTTTAATGAGTACTGAAATGACGGTACAGCAAAATTCCTTTAACCCAGCATCAACTGGACCTAATAAGTGCTGAATTGTCAGAAAGTCCTAAAAAAGTATATCCGACTCGAGGTAAGAGAACCTTCGGGGGGGGGGGGGGGGTCTAGAATGTCAGGTCCCACCTTTACTAGTATACTTGCACCCAGATTTTGTTGTAGGATGTCCCAAAATTTGACACATTTCTGATGCATAATGTCAGATCAGGTTTAGACCAATTTATGAAGCAAATGCGCTAAAAGGCATAATCCACTGCGCCTTGCTTACCGAGGGGGTAGGATTTAGCGGGAAAGGGGTTGTGAAATAGTGGAAAGGGTATGGCCTAAGATCCGACACTGTGCACCAACGTTTTGTGGCAAGAGTTTGGTGCCGTTTTGGAACAAAGTAAGCCAACTGGTGGTGTATACGCAAAACTGTTAAAGGGGCGGGATAATTTAATTTAAAAAATGAAAATCATACATGACAACCTCTTTCTAACAAAGCTAGAACCAGCCCTGTACCTCACATGAATCCAGAGATCTCCCCCCCCCATTCCTTGCTCCAATTGTTCTGCTAAATTTATTTCAAGCTGGCAACGTTGGGGTATGTCCTTTTTCAGGGGGTATGTCCTTTCCACTGCAGCTACTGGCAGTTGAAGGATGGGACTGAGCATGTGCTTCCATCTCAGTGAGCAGGACAGAGAAATTAGAAAATGCAGGTGGAGCTATAGAGATAGATTTCACTGGATAACTCAGTGGCGAAACTACTTTCTTAATTACCATATTTTCCTGCGTATAAGACGACTGGGCATATAAGACGACCCCCTACTTTTGCTGTTAAAATATGGGGTTTGGGCTATACTCGCCGTATAACACTACCCCTTTTCCAATGCACACCAAATAAAAATTAAACAGGCGACCTGAGCATGAGAAAACCACTGAGAGCAGGGAGAGGGGGCCGGATGCAGCGCACGGTGGCTCAGCTAGAGGGCGCCTGTCCCTGAAGCTGGAGAAGGACCGCTTCTCCAGTCCGGCTTGGAAGTAAAGAGGACCTTTCACTGGTCCAGCAATTGTTAGATAATGATATATACCGTATGTGTAGAGCAGCGTCCAGGGATAACAGTAAGTGCAGGGAGATCCATACATATCATTATCTAACAATCGTTGGACCAGTGAAAGGTCCTCTTAAGTTTCAGCACGCAGTAGACCGGCGTAGAAGACGACCCCCGACTTTTGAGAAGATTTTCATGTGTTAAAAAGTAGTCAAAAATACAGTACATGAAATTATAAAAGTATTCAGATCCAGGTGCTGGTTTTAAAACTGTAGAATATTTTTCGTGGGACAATGCCTTTAAGCTGTGCGCCAAGTCATCCTCCACGGTGATAAATTTGGTGCATCTTTAGACTGTTTAGTCTCAGCTTAGTAAATATCAGATCGGTGGGGGTCTGACACCCGACACCCCTGCCAATCAGCTGTATGAAGTGGCCACGGTACTCGGTGAGCGCTTAGGCCTCTTACCAGGCCAGTGACATCATGTTTATCAGTCACATGGCCTAAGAGCAGCTTAGCGAATGGGGCTAAGCTGCAATACCACAGCACAGCCACTATCCAATGGAAGGCGCTGTGCTTGGAAAGCTGTTAGGAGGCTGTGGCGCTCAAACAGCTGATCAGTCGGGGTTTTGGGAGTTGGACCCCCATCGATCTCATATTGATGACCTATCCTCAGAAAAATCCAGGAGAACCCCTTTAATTTGCAATTGGATTATCAGTTGTCGGATTAGTGGACTTTTCCACAAGGTTTTTTCTTGTAGCAGCATCAGCTGCACTTGGTGGAGGTGACGCTAATCTTTTGAGATTTTTTTTTTTATTATTCTTTTTTTTGTTTGTTCAGACTCTAAAGTGGATTCTCCTTGCAGGTTTATGTAGATTGTTGTGACTCTTGAAAGCTACTGATAAGTCTAGGACTGTGGTGAAACTACGACTCCCAGCATGCTCTATTCATTTCTGTGCAGTTCTGAGAAACGCCAAGCAATTGTATATCTTGGGAGTTGTAGTTTTACTCTAGCTGGAGTGCCGGAGGTTAGCCATCACAGGCCTAGGTATTCTCCAAGTACAAAGGAGCTTAGTGATGGCTCTGCATGCTGGTGGTGCAAGAAACTGTGAAGTGGATGCCCAAACACCTGAGCCGGCTCGGGACCATGACGAGAGGCGATGGCATCACTCGATGTTCTGTAGGGGCACATACATTGAATGTATGTTTGTATACGCCTATATACCCACAGGCATTTTTGTGTATGCAGTTTATTGCATGATGCTTTGACTTAAAAAAAACTAAATATCGTAAAAAAATAAAAAAAATAAAAATTGTCCGCTTCTTGCATCACGATGCCTTGTGGCTTTTTTTGCTACACAGATGGCTTATTTAGGATATACAAGGGAAATTTTATTTTTCTTAAAGGACTCCTTTTACTTGCGTGTTCTCCTATGGCAGCCATGAGCTTTTAACCTCTGCTGTGCTGGAGGAACCTTGCTGTTGTCTATAGCACCGCAGGGGAGGGTTAACGCAGGTGACATCTAAGTGCGGGTTTTATAGCTGTCCTATCCTGAACAAGCTGCAACCTTATCCCTCATCCTGTATCCTTGTATTATACTGTACAGTAGCTTCTGTCACTTATTCCTGCATGTCCTAATATGAAATTATATTCTATATAAATATTTATAAATATATATGTAAAAAAAATATATATATGTACGGTACGGCAAAGACATATCGCATACTCATTCTACGTTTGTAGACTGGAGACAGTAGCACCTCCTTTTTACTTTTGCGTGCGTGAAAAAAAAAAAGTTTCAGTCTTTGGTCTCGATGTACAAGCAAATACATTCTCGGCATGGTGAGTTTTTCTATCTCATATTGCCTCAAAAATTATTCCAGTGACTCCACTGCAAATGCGAAGGGTTGGCCATAGAGTCTCGAATTGGTTTTGTCTATATGTTCATGTTCTAATCTTCTCTATTTTTATTATTTTTTTATTTAATTACATTTATAACTTATAATTGTTTCTTGAATGCTATATACTCTAACAGTGTTCTTACAGTATGTTACATGAAGAAATGCCAGCGCTTCTACCGTAGATTGCCCGGTTTAAATTGACATCTTCCTCCATACCACCCAAATTAGAGAGTGCCTTAGGGCTCATGCACACAAACTTATTTTTTGTCCGTGTCTGTTATGTTTTTTTTTGCGGCCCTTCCTTTCAATGGAGCTGCAAAAAAAAAACAAAAAAAAACTAAATGCAATAAAAACAGAACATATCCCATTCTTGTCCATTTTGCGGACAAAGACAAGCATTGTTACAATGGATCCACAAAAAGAACGGATGCAACGCGGATGTCATCTTTTTTTTTTTTTTTTTTTTTTTTTTGCAGAACGCAAAATACATACGGTCGTGTGCATGAGCCCTTATATTAATTGCAGTGTCCAGTCTTGCTGCTGATGTCTCCAGCTTCAATGAGGGGCCAATGATTGGGGCAAATTCAGACAGTTTTGTCTGTGATAGTGTTCAGCTTTTTCAACGCGGGTGCAACGCGTTTTGATGCGTTTTTCACATGCGTGATAATAAAACTGAAGGTTTACAAACAACATCTCCTAGCAACCATTAGTGAAAAACCCATTGCATCCGGACTTGCGTTTTTCACTGAAGCCCCATTCACTTCTATGGGGCCAGGGCTGCGTGAAAAACGCAGAGAATAGAACATGCTGCGTTTTTCACGCAATGCAGAACTGATGCGTGAAAGAAAAATGCTTATATACACAGACCCATTGAAATTAATATGTCGGGATTCAGTGCGGGTGCTATGTGTTCACGTCATGCGTTGCACCTGCTCGGAAAACTCGCTCGTGTGAAAGAGGCCTAAATCCTCATTTCTTGACAGCAGATAGTGCTGGCAAAACACCAATCTGCTGCCCAGAAACAATGAATGTGTATGGGGATGAGCGATCCCTCGTCCCCATACAGTGAAAGTGGTGTAAATACAAGTGTCACCTCCTGTAACGAGCAGGCAATTATTGGGAGCAAATAGTTTGTTCCTGATTCCTGCCTGCTGCGTTGGCCTTTATAAACAGGCCGTAAGGGTTAGGTAGGACTGATGGATCCCGTACACACATAGAACTAAAAGCAGTATTGTTGTCGCTTTGTAGTTTTACAGTGCACAATCACTAAGTTTAAAGGGAACGTATTACCTATAATTTTTTCTGCCAGTCGAAACCAGATGGTGACACCCATTCTTTTTTTTCTAATGTTTAGTTTTCTACTTGGAAATTTTTGTTAAATTTTCTTTTTCAATGCGACATTATGAGGGCGGCCATTTTGCATGAGCTGTTGTTAACAGCATTTTGAAACGCCGCAGCCACGTGAGCCATAGACAAAACAGACTGGAGCTGACCCCATTGACTTCTATGGGAGCGTTTTCTAGACTTGCTCTGTGAGCTGTGCAGAGGTCATTGTGCAGGGAGGGGGGGGGGTATATAAACTGTGACCATCTCCTGTTGTGAATGGTGGACTTCTGAAAAGCGATCTCTACAGAACAGGAAATCTTGACATATTATTAGACCTAGGTTAGGTTCACATATGCGGCAACCAAATCCGGCAGTCTGTTTCGGCAGAGGAACAGACTAACGGAGTTTACTGTCGCTGGCAAAACCAGATACTGACGCACACTACACTGCCCAATTCAATATAATAGAGTCCAGCTGCTTTTTGCCATAAATGTTGGCTTTTGTCTGGATAAATATCGCTGCACGGGGCAGTATTTGTCCTGCCGAAAGCCAGCATTTATGCCGGAAAGCAGCCGGATTCCTTTTGGATCCCATTATAGTCTGAAGATTCCGTGGTATGCAGCAGTATCCCATTATTACCTTACCTACCCTTAGATTCCAGTGTGAAAACTGTAGGATTTTTTTTATAATATGGTAACATGCAAAATAAAAAAATCAACAAAAATTCAAAAAAATATATATATACGGTATATATTTTAAATTTTACATAATTTCTGATGATACATTCCCTTTAAGGGCAAGTGCTTGGCATCATTGCCGTTTTGTGTGCCAAGCAACTTTTACAAAATTCCTAATCTTCCTACAGACCCTATTATGAGCGAACATAATTACGTGTATACTAACAAGCTAACGAAGCGTAGTTGCAGTGTAAAGCACAGGGGACAACAGCAGCAGCCATTTGATCCTGTGATGAGACCAGAGGTGGATTTCTGACTACCTCAGACCCCAATTAGAAAATGCAGCCCGGCTCACCTCTCTGCCTTACCTCTGCAGAGCTAAAAGCAGCCAATGTGTAGCAGATATTTATTGGATGACTGGCATATAAAGGGTGCGGCTTTCTTTTTTTTAAGCCTAAAACTGGACATCTGCTTTAGGCCTCATGCACACGAACGTTGTTTGTTTCCGTGTCCGTTCCATTTTTTTTTTTGCGGACAGGATGCAGACCCATTCATTTTAATGGGTCCGCAAAAAATGCGGACAGCACACCGTGTGCTGTCCGCATCAGTATGTCTGTTCCGTAGCCCTGCAAAAAAAAAATAGAACATGTCCTATTCTTGTCTGTTTTAGGCATTGTTACAATGGATCCGCATAAAAATAAAAAACAGATGGCATACAGATGTCATCCTTTTTTTTGCGGATCCGCAATTGGCGGACCGCAAAACACATACGTTCGTGTGCAAGACGCCTTAAATGACACAATCTAAGGAGGGAGTGTGATGGGGAAAGTAATTGTAACCTGGTCAAACCAATTCTCAGCTAAAGACCAATTACGTCTCATCTATGGCAAACATGGTTTCTGCTGATTTAACAACAATCCGAATAGTTATTCATTATTAGAAATTATATACAAGCAAAATTACGGCATTTGGCTATAATGTGAACAATTATTTTCAATTTTTTTTTAATTTTTATTTTTTTGTGTTTTGAGATCCTAAAATTCCATCCTAAGGGATGAAAACAATGGCTGTGATCTCTGAACACTTCATGATTTGGCTGGCTGTCTATTGGTCCATAGATGGTACTCTTGAATGTAATTAAATGTGAATTTCTGCCTGATCTTTAGATTTTTATTTTTTTTTTAATATGTGTGATATCTTGGTACTATGTCTAATTTTGTGAAAGTACAGTGATTTTTTTTTTTCTTTTTACCTTTGTTTGTAAATTCTTTCCTTAAAAAAGAAGTCAAATGCCATTCTTGCCAGCTCTAAAAAAAAAAAATAGGCATTTTTTTCTAGATTTTATAATTTATATCATTTCCTGAATATAGTATAAATATGTACTGTACATGAGTAATGTCTTAACTTTAAAGGAACCCTCCGGTTCAGTGTAAAAATGTAACGGTCCATGCCCAATGTATAGTTAAAGGGGTTGTGCCAATTTTTGAAGTTATGCCCTATCCACAAGAGATCTGACTGATTGCTGGGGTCCAACCACTAGGACCCACAATGATCCTGAGAAAGGGGTCCTGTTCCCATATCTGATGGAGTGGTAGGTTGCACTCTGCTGCTCCATTCACTGTATAGCTGAGTATAGCACTCAGCTATTTCCGGAGGTCCCATAAAGAAAGAATGGAGTAGCAGAGGGCGTGCTCGACCTGCTGCTCCATCAAATTGCTCTTGGGATCGGTGGGGGTCCCAGCGGTTGGACCCCCAGCAATCAGTTAGATATACCCTATCCTGTGGAAAGGGGATAACATAAGTTTGGCACAACCCCTTTAATACACCCAGGGCCCTTTTGTTTAAAAGCCGCTGCCTGATGTTTGTCCATTTTGCTGCCCCCTCTCTTGGCATTTGCTTGTGAAGTCTGAAACATGCCCCCTGACCTCAGATTGGCCAATGCTGATCAGGTGGCCTGGGGGTGGGGGAGTTATTTCTTGGACTAATCAATTACACTGTGCATAGGATGGTCTGAGACCAGGGAGATCATTTTACGTATATGCAAGGGAAGCGGCAAAATGGAAAAACTGCACCAGCAGCTCTGAAACGGGGGTCTTTAGGGCTGGTTTACAGGGTCATATCTGAGGTTAGTATTCCCTTCCATTATTATCATTTTTTTTTTCTACAAACAGGAAAAATTACAGTAGGAAGGGGAAAATGTTTCCTTTGATATCCAGTCCTTTGTTAAAGGGGTTCTCCGGGCTTTTAATATTGACCTATCCTCAGGATTGGTGGGGGTCTGACACCTGTCACCTCCGCTGATCAGCTGTATGGGGAGATGGCGGGCGGGGTGTCGGACCTCTGCCGATCTGATATTGGTGACCTGAGGATAGGTCATCAATAGTAAAAGCCTGGACAACCCCTTTAAGGCCTCGTATACAAGACTGTATTTATTTATTTATTTTATCTGTTTGCTTTTTTTTTTTTTTTTTTTTTTTTGTCATTTCTATGGGGCCATGCACACGTCAGTATTTTATGCGGACCTGTTTTTCTTTTCCACAAATTATAGAACATGTCCTCTTCTGGTCCATTTTGCGGATGAGAATAGCCCTTTCTATTGATGGGAGTGGAAAAAAAATCGCAGAATGCACACGGAAGGGATCTGTATTTTTGTTTATGGCCCAAAATATGGACAGGGTCGTGAGCATGAGGCCTTACAGGTATAACAAGGACTGCAAATACGACCATGTAAATCATCCATAATCTGCCTCATGCTTGGTACCTTTCTACATGAAAATGTACTTGTGCTTTAAGTTATTATTCAGTTTCATTTGTATCCAGAAATATTTTAGGGTACTTTTTTTTTCTTTTCTGTGAACATCCCGGGGGTCATCCATTTATGGAAGAGTTCCGTATGCACTTTGTTTTCTATTGTTTTTATAGTACATTGCAATTTTGATTGCAACTGTGACATAATTATTTTTTTATTTGCTCTATTGTATTTATTTTGTTAATTTGTAATTTTAGCGGCAATTGTGCTTTTAATGTGTCGTTTACATTATAAATGAGGTATGCCATGTCTCCAGCTCCATAATAAAATAATCATCTAAATATGTGTTCAAATAATAATAATTAGAGATGAGCGAATTTCATATTTTTTAATTTTGTTCACGTTTCGTTTGGTGGTAAAAGCAGAATTGCGTTATGGATTCCGTTACCACGGACCATAACGCAATTCTTTGACGGAATGCCTTGAGAAGCATTTCCGTTATTCATTCTGTCATAATAGAAGGCTATGGGCTGCAAAGCGGATCCGTCCCATTTCCGTTATGCAGGGGAGTCCCATAGAAGTAAATGGGGACTCCATACTTGTAATTACACTGCTCACCACTGCAATTACTGCGGCGTGCAGGTAAACGGCGCAGAGAAGGCAGCGCTCGTATAAACACTGCCTTCTCTTCAAACAGCTGATCGGTGGGTGGTCCCAGGTGTCTGACCCCTGCCGATCTGATATTTATGACCTATCCTAAGGACAGGTCAATAATGGTAAAAAGCGGAAAACCCCTTTAAATGAGTGTTTTATGAGGTCAGAGATCAGAGAAAAGGCTTCACAGTAGTGTTGAGCGAATTTGTGTTTTAAGTTCTGTGTCCAAAGTTCGGGTTTGGTTATCGAAAAAACCCGTTATGGATTCCAAATTACATTATGGTCCGTGATAGCAGAATCCAGAACGGGATTCTTCGATAACCCAAACTTTGGACGCAGAACTTAAAACACAAGTTCGCGCAACACTACTCAGCGGACACGAGGGACAGACTGCAAATAGACTGAATTTTAACTGCATGTATCACAAAAACTGCTGAAAATGTTGAATATAGACCAATTTAAATAAATAGTTTTAGCCCAAATGAGTAAATTGCATTCATAAAAAATGCCCCAAAGGTGTCGATAGCCTTTAAGAACTTGAAAAGCCCTAAAGGACACTTCAGGCAGGTTGGGTCTGTAGTTATGTAAATGTAGCGAAGTCATTTAAAGGGGTTTTCCAGGACCTAACTATTTGATCACTTATCCAAAGGATAGGTCATCAGTATCAGACTGGGTCCAACTCCTGGCACCCCCACCGAATAGCTGTTACCACGAACTGGAAAGCTGAAACCATGTACCAGATCTACACCGTGCCGTACACCGTAGTGGTCATGGCTGGTTACTTCAGCACTGCTCCTTGAATGGAGGCAGCGCCGCAGTAATCAGGTGCGGCCACTTCATGGCTTTGAGGTACCACAGCCGATGAGCAGGCACCAAATATGACTGATCAGCCAGGTCACCCCCGCCATATACATTGCAGCTTGTGTTGTAGTTGGAGACTCGCTGCACACACGGGGTATTTTCTTCCTTTTTTCCTGGATAGTTTGATGCGTTCGTCACTATTTGGATGGTATCATAACAAGTAGGGTTGAGTGAACTTGTGTTTTAAGTTCTGCATCCAAAGTTCGGGTTCGGGTTATCGAAGTATCCCGTTATGGATTACGCTACCACGGACCATAACGGAATTTGGAATCCATAACGGGATTCTTCGATAAACCCCAACCCGAACCTTGGACGCCGAACTTAAAAAAAACAAGTTCACTCAACACTAATCACAAGTCATTTTGCTTTGTTTTGGGGCCAAATGCAGAGTAGCATCAGGACCTTCTGGCTGCAGTCATTGTAACGTGTTGTGCATGACAAGTAAGACGGGAAACTTGGGAGAAGAAATGTCTTTGTTGGTCACCTATAAAAAAACTAAACATAAAATAAGATTTAAAAAAGTCCGGCTTGTCCTACTTCATCCCAGATTAGATTGGTCGGTTTTACACAGGCACATGGAGAGAACTGTGCCATTGATTTCAGGTGCAGGCTTTATTTTTTTATTTTATTTTTTTCCTGTGAACATGTAAAGATTAAATAAAAGATTATTCAACAAATTGTGTGATTTTATATGTACTTTAATGGCAGACTGTATGTTTTTTATATTCAGTAGCCACTTAAAATTCATTCAGTCTGTACACACACCTAACAAATGCTGATATTTCTTGGTAATCCACCCAGAGCCATGAGATTGAAACCACTGACAGGTGAACTGAATACCATTGGCAAAGGTCAAGAGGGTAAGATGTGAAGAGTCAGTTCTTGAAGTTAATGCGGGTTATGGTGATTCTTAGTACCCGCTACCGTCCCGCTATCTGGGGTTGGCACAGACTACACATTACTCGCCCTGTCTCTGTCACAGTGCCAGTGCTTGGCCTGGACGCTGGTGTCCTGTTAGTCTGTTGGGGATATATACTGTGCCATATATAATGTGCTCTTTCTCTCATTCTCTACCTGAGCAATAGGTTTATTAGATTGCTTGATCCTGCAAAGGTGCTATAATCTGCTTGTCTGCCCATGTACCGGCTTTTGCCTGATTCAGGGATTGTGACCCTCTGCTGTCTGACCTGACTTGTACCTTATTACTGTACTGACCTTCTGCTGCCTGCCTGGACCTGTTGAAATTTTCACGGATTTGCACAAACTCTGGCTTCTCCAAACTTGGCCTGTTTCTGACTAGGAGTTTCGCCGGATCCTGTGGTGCTTCGCTCTGGTGTCTCTGATCTCTATGGGTCTGCTGTCAACCACACCCAGACTACTCCGAGAGTCGCTCTCGTGCACCAAAATCCAGATCCCTATATAAAGTTTAAAGGGTGAATACTAGGGAATGTCCTTAGGTTATTCCTATTAAAATTATTATTCTCTTCCCTGCGTAGAAACACTGCATTTTCAGCAGCCACCACTAGGGGGAGCACAATGTAAAGAGATTATTACAGCTTCATGTAGTATTAATTCCTATTTACTGATGTCCCACCAATTAGCTTTGTAATAAAATAGAAGAAGGAGATACAATAATATGGTGGTCAGAAGGACAGATCGGCCCTTTTTTTGGCAGCATAAAGGGGACCTACACAATATAGTTTTAATGTTATGGCTGATTGCTGTATATGTTGTAATATTTAATGTCTATTAACAAAAAATCTTCCACAGAATACACTACATGAACCTGTAATTAGGGATCTCATAGGATTTATGGAATGGAAGAACCGTTTTCTGGCGTCAATAAGTTGCTAACTTTTTGCACATACTACATTTGGGCAAAAAACGTTGCGACTTTACTCGCCACTTTTCAAAACTAGTAGGGGGGTTGTATGGGGTTTAGCAGGAGGGTGTGAGACCTTCCACAGGCCAACAGATTTAGGCCTCATGCACACGACCGTATGTGTTTTGCGGTCCGCAAATAAAACGGATGATGTTCCATATGGCATCCGTTTTTTTTGCGGATCTGTTATTTTTGCGGATCCATTGTAATAATGCCTATCCTTGTCCTCAAACTAGAAAAAAATAGAACATGCTCTATTTTTTTGTGGAACGGAAAAACGGACATACGGAAACAGAATGCACACGGAGTACCTTCTGTTTTTTTGCGGACCCATTAAAATGAATCGTTCCGCATATGGTCCGCAAAAAAAACGGAACAGACACTGAAAGAAAATATGTTCGTGTGCATGAGGCCTTAGGCCTAATTCACATGTCCGCACTCTTCGTCCACACCCGTTCCGCAAGTTTGCGGAATGGGTGCGGACCCATTCATTTTGAATCGGGGCGACATGGATGCGGAGAGCAGCACGCCACCGATCTTCCGGACGGTGGCTCTGCAAAAATATAGAGCATATCCTATTCTTGCCCGCAATTGCGGACAAGTATAGGCATCTTTATAGGGCTGGTGGCAAGGTGTGTTGTGGATCCGCAAAACACTACAGATGTGTGAATAAGGCCTTATCAGAATTTACACCAGAAAATTTCTGTACATTATTGTAGAAACCTGAGCTAGCTCATAGCTGGCCTAGATTTTAGTTTATGGCACCTCTTAATAAATTTGGCGCATCTTACCCCAGAGCACTTTACATTAGGTCTTGGTCAGCCCTTATAAGCCTCCTGCCGGATATTAGAAGATTCAGCAGGAGATGGGATGGACTCCTGACATCGTTTCTTTCAGGTCCCTCGAGGCTCTTAGTCATCATAAATGGATGGTAAGCTAGGAAGATCGCCGTCCTGGCACCTGCGGTAAGTGATGTTTTATGACCTTTCATATTGATCGTAATTCAGGCAAAAACGGAATTGTGTAATAAAAGGGAATGGAGAACCATTGTGGTCAGTTCATCTACAAGATTGGTACGACACAAAATTGCTATATTTTTAGCAATAAAATACCAAGAGTAAACGTACCGTTTATACAGAGTTTATACAGAGTAAACTCGGGAGATATTCACTGCTTGTGTGCGGGTTCACATCGGCGTTATTGAATTCCATTATAACCGAGTTAGGCTACTTTCACACTGGCGTTTTGGTTTCCGTTTGTGAGATCTGTTCAGGGCTCTCACAAGCGGTCCAAAACTGGTCAGTTTGCATTCTAATGCATTCTGAATGGAAAAGGATCCGCTCCGAATGCTGTCCGCCTGACGAAGCGGAGCCAAATGGATCTGTTCTGGCACACAATGTAAGTCAGTGGGGACGGATCCGTTTTCACTGACACGATCTGGCACAATAGAAAATGGATCCGTCCTCCATTGACTTTCAATAGTGTTCAAGACGCATCCGTCTTGGCAATGTTACAGGTAATACAAACAGATCCGTTCTGAAGGGAGGCAGACGTATGTATTATCTGGATGGATCCGGCCATGACGGATCAGCACAAAACACGAGTGTGAAAGTAGCCTTATACCTAAGGCTAGTTTCACACTTGCGGCAGGATGGTTCCAACAGGCTGTTCACCCTTTTGGATCCGTCCTGCCGCTCCGTCTCTATTGACTATAATGAGGCGGTGGCAGAGTTCCGCCGCAGTGCACGGCGAGAGGCTGCCGGACTAAAACTACGACATGTCCGACTTTTTGGTCCGGCGGCATTTGCCGTGCAGTGCTGTGCTGCACCAGAACTCTGCCCCCATTATAGTCAATGGGAACGGAGCGGCAGTCCGGAGAAATAGCGGCAGGACAGATCTAAGTGTGAAACTAGCCTTACAGTAAAAGCGATTCGCTCTTCCCTACTTACATGTGTCTATGACATATCAAAAGTTGTGTGAAAGTGCAGTAGTCGTACGCATAAGTTGGGCTACTTTCACACTAGCGTTTCTGTTTTCCGGTTTTAAGATCTGTCATAGGGTCTCAATACCGGAAAAAAACACCTCTATTTTGTCCCTATTAATTGTCAATGGGGACAAAGCGTAACTGAACAGAACGGAGTGCTCCAAAATGCATTCCGTTCCGTTTGGTTGCGTTCTCATACTGGAGAGCAAATTCCAGCATGCTGCGGTTTTCTTTCCGTCATGACTCACAATACAAGTCAATGGGGACGGATCCGTTTTCTCTGACGCAATAGAAAATGGATCCATCCACCATTGACTTTCAATTAGGTTTACGACGGATCCATCTTGGCTATGTTAAAGATAATACAAATGGATCCGTTCATAAGGGATGCAGATGGTTGTATTATCAGTAACGGAAGCGTTTTTGCTGATCCACGACGGATCCAGCAAAAACGCTGGTGTGAAAGTATCCTGAGGCCGTGTTCACACCTGCACTGTGAATTCCAGCAGTCTGTTCCGAGAGAGGAACGGACTGCTGGAGATCACTGTATCTGGCATAGCGGACACCACCGGATACTGATTCACTGTAATGGGATCTGGCAGCTTTCCAGAATATATGCCGGCTTTCAGCTGGACAAAAGAAAAATGAAATGCTGTGTGTAGAATTTTTTGTCTGACCAAAAGCCGGCATATAGGCCAGATCCAGTGAGCGGGTCAGAGTGCAGGAGTTCGTAACGCACGTCAACCCGGCCTTGGGCCTCATGCACATGACCGTAGGTGGCCCGTTCCCGTATGGCGGGTCTGTAAGATACAGGCACCAGCCGTTCACTTGAATGGGTCCGCAATCCAGGAGATACGGTGCGGAACGGAGGCACGGATCTGAAGCCCACCGGAGTGCTTCCGTAGGTTTTCTGTCTGTGCCTCCGCACCACACAAAAGTAGCGCATGCACTACTTTTTTGTGGTACGGACCATCAGATGCAGATTGTAAACTCCACTGAAGTGAATGGGTCTGCGTCTGCTGTTCACAATGCCAGGGAACCGACCATGTGCCCCCGTCTGCAGCAGTGGCAAAGGGGGGGGGGGGTGCCCATGAGCTATAGGGGCCCCCCCATTCTCATGATGATTGGTGGGGGTCCCAGCGGTAGGAATAGTTATCTCCTGGTTTGGGGGGGGGGGGGGGGAAGAGATGTCAGGTTCCCTTTAAAGGGGTTCTCCCCTGCTTGTAAACTTCGGGCACGGTCGGTGTTAAGTGTGCCCGAGTCACTGGGTCACATGCTGCTTGGGGAAGTCACCGTTGAGGCAGTCTTTGGCTGAAGCTGCACACGACCCCTGCCTGTTCCAGAAGACCAGTAAAGGGAGCCCTGCAACAAGTACTATGGACTTTATCACAGGAAGTGCAGGCTGGGCTTGAAAATTACAAATGTTGGACAACCCCTTTAAATGTAATACACAGAGAAGCTCATGGACAGGTGGAGGTGATCTGCACGCCACGCACGCAGACCCAATGCCATCCTCCGGGATGTGTGAACGCTGCCTGAAGGCCGAGACTCTCCGTCTATCTGCCCGTCTACATCAGACCACGCCCACATATGCTCCACACGTCCGCCCCTTTCCCTCTTTCACGTGTATGAAACTCCGCCCCCGGACCTCCTAAGCTCCGCCCTGATTGGTGACGTCAGCCAGGCAGTGGTTGGCGCGCAAGGTACAGAATGGCGGCGGTGCTGGAGCTGCTGCTGCAGGAGCGGGTCACAGTGGACGCAGTGTTGCGCTGGGTGACGCACACGACGCAGGTAGAGCGCCCCGTACAGGCCGTCAGCTGTCATCTGTACCAGAGAGCCTTCTGCTGTGTAGCAGCGGGCAGCTGACTGGACCAGCCATTACATGTGCCGCCTCTGCTTCATGTGTGAGGGACCGTGGAAGGAGCTTCCCTCAGGAAAGGTCTAGTCAGGGGGCATATAGGCTGGCACGGCCACCTGTCAGCAGGTGGTGAGGTGGCACAGGGCTCCATGTGCCATACCTGCTAATGGTGGTGTCAGAGGGCGGGCCACCCAGCTGTCACCCATATTTTATAACTCTAGTGTGGCACTGGGAGCCTTCATTCCCCTCAGACTCCAGGACTCGGGTGCAACTACAACCTCTGTGCACTCTGTAGCCATGTGTCTGGTGACGGTCCCTATGGCGGTGCGTGCGGTCACACACCGGTCACTATGGTGGTGCGTGCGGTCACACACCGGTCACTATGGCAGTACGTGCTGTCACACACCGGTCACTATGGCAGTGCGTGCTGTCACACACCGGTCACTATGGCAGTACGTGCTGTCACACACCGGTCCCTATGGCGGTGTGTGCGGTCACACACCGGTCACTATGGCAGTACGTGCGGTCACACACCGGTCACTATGGCAGTGCTTGCGGTTACACATCGGTCACTATGGCAGTGCGTGCGGTCTTATACCGGTCCCTATGGCGGTGTGTGCGGTCACACACCGGTCACTATGGCAGTACGTGCGGTCACACACCGGTCACTATGGCAGTGCGTGCGGTTACACAACGGTCACTATGGCAATGCGTGCGGTCTTATACCGGTCCCTATGGCAGTGCGTGCGGTCACACATCGGTCACTATGGCAGTGCGTGCGGTTACACACCAGTCCCTATGGCAGTGCGTGCGGTCACACACCGGTCACTATTGCAGTGCGTGTGGTCACACACCGGTCACTATGGTGGTTCGTGCGGTCACACACCGGTCACTATGGCAGTGTGTGCGGTTACACACCAGTCCCTATGGCAGTGCGTGCGGTCACACACCGGTCACAATGGCAGTATGTGCTGTCACACACCGGTCACTATGGCAGTGCGTGCGGTTACACACCAGTCCCTATGGCAGTGCGTGCGGTCACACACCGGTCACAATGGCAGTGCGTGCTGTCACACACCGGTCACTATGGCAGTGCGTGCTGTCACACACCGGTCACTATGGCAGTGCGTGCGGTTACACACCAGTCCCTATGGCAGTGCGTGCGGTCACACACCGGTCACAATGGCAGTGCGTGCAGTCACTATGGCAGTATGTGCTGTCACACACCGGTCACTATGGCAGTGCGTGCGGTTACACACCAGTCCCTATGGCAGTGCGTGCGGTCACACCGGTCACAATGGCGGTGCGTGCGGTCACACACCGGTCACTATGAGGACATGAGGTGCACAAAAGGTGCTTGTTTTATGCAACTGTCCACCATCTTTTATGGAAAAACCAAAACCAAGATTGTATACATATGGTGGTGGGGGGGATTAGGCTGCTTTCAGACCTGTAGCACTGCGATCCGGCCGCCAGTTGCCGCATAGAATGGTGAAAATCGGACAGACGCAAACTGCAGTATGCAGCGCTTGCTGCGTTTTTGCAGCAGTGCGGCCAGATCTCCGCCGGACCCTATTATAATTAATTGGGTCAGCAGGCATTCTGGTTGTACCCGCGGTGCTGGATCCGGAGAATTCCGGCAGGCTGTTCTGTCAGAGGAAATACATTCTGCAGATATGAAAGTAGCCTTAGGCCTCTTTCACACGGGCGTCATGTTTGACGCCCGGATAAGAGGCGGGTGCGTTGCGGGAATATGCACGATTTTCCCGTGCGGGTGCAAACGTTTGTAATGCATTTTGCACGCGCGTGAGAAAAATCACCATGTTTGGTACCCAGACCCGAAGTTGGACTTCATCACTGAAGTCCGGTTTCGGGTCTTCTGGAGAATTTATTATTTTCCCTTATAACATGATTATAAGGGGAAATATTAGGATTCTTAATAAAGAATGCTTAGTAAAATGAAGAGGAAGGGGTTTAATATAATAAAAGTTAACTTACCTTAGCCACTTGATCGCGTAGTTGCGATCTGTCCTCTCTTTCCCTGCATCAGCTAAGAACTAAAGGACCTGTGATGACGTCACATCACATGGTCCAATCACATGGTCCATCTTACCATGGTGATGGACCATGTGGTGTGATGTCATCACAGGTCCTTTAGTTCTTTATTCTTTATTAAGAATGCTATTATTTTCCCTTATAGCCATGTTATAAGGGAAAATAATAAAGATCTCGTCCCATTGCTATGCAACAATGCGGGAAAATCGCACTGCATCCGCACATGCTTGCGATTTTCCCACAGCCCTATTCACTTCTATGGGGCCTGCGTTGCGTGAAAAACGCAGAATATAGAGCATGCTGCGGTTTTCACGCAACGCAGAAGTGATGCGTGAAAATCACCGCTTATGTGCACAGCCCCATAGAAATGAATGGGTCCGGATTCAGTGCGGGTGCAATGTGTCCTCCTCACCCATTGCACCCGCGCGGAAAACTGGCCCGTGTGAAAGGGGCCTTACTGTTTGATAGGGCCTCCTGCACACCACTGCTTCCATTTTGCAGTCCGTAAAACACGCATGTTTGTGGGACCTACTGTAAAAAGTAAATAAATAAAAGCTCCTATTCTTGTCTGCAAAACGGCCAAGAATTGGACAGGTTCTATAGTTTGTGGACAGCACACGGATAACATCTGTTTGCTGTCGGGGTACAGTGGCATGCACAATTTTGGGCACCCTTCGTGACAATTACTATTACTATGAGAAGTTAAGCAAGTTGAAAATGAAATGATCTCTAAAAGGCATTAGGTTAAAGATAAAATACACTTTTTGACATTTTAGAGAGGACCCGTCCCCTCTCCTGACATGCCTGTTTTCATAGCTTCATACATTCCCCATGTAATACCAATTCTGGAGCATCTATTCTAATGGCTCTATGATGTGCAATTCTTTTATTATTCCTACTAGAAGTTATGAATGAATTACTAGCGGTCTGCAGTAAGGGGGGTAGAACTATTACATGGGAAATCCATGAAGCCATTTAAACAGGCATGTCAGGAGAGGTGAAAGGTCCTCTTTAAACAGTATCAGTGTATTATTTTGGTTTTGTACAATTTTATAGTAAAAATGGAAAGGAGTAACTTGCAAAAGTATAGGAACCCAAGGAGATTTGAGCTCAGATAACTTTGACCGAGGTCTCAGATCTTAAAGAGGTTCGCATTTATATTGATGACCTATCATCGGGATAGGTCATTAGTATCTGTTCGGCAGGGGTCCGACACTCGGCACCTGCTCGCTCCGTACAGTATTCAAACGAGGTATTATGTGAATCAACTTCCGATGTTTCATCCGAAGTCGATTCGCTAATCCCAAGTGCTGAGTGTCGGACCCCCTCCAATCAGATATTGATGACCTATCCTGCCGATAGGTCATCAATATAAATGAAAGGACAAACCCCTTTAAATAGCCGGTTTAATGCTTGTTCACAAGGCCAGGTGATTTCCCAAAGCTTTATAGATCCGCTGGATCCCCTAACCTTGTCCCAAAAAAACAGCAGCCATGGGTTCTTCTAAGCAGCTACCTAACATCCTGAAAATGGTTGAAGCCCACAAAGCAGGAGAAGGCTATAAGAAGATAGCAAACTGTTTTCAGGTTGCCATTTTCTCAGTTCGAAATGTAATTAAGAAATGTCAGGTAACAGGAACAGTGGATATCTAAAGAAGGTCCCGAAGACTAAGAAAATTTTTAGAGACAATTGCTCAGAAAGGCAAATCAGAACCCCCACTTGACTGCAAAAGACCTTCAGGAAGATTTAGCAGACTCTGTAGAGTTGTGGTACGTTGTTCTACTGTTAAGCGACACCTGCAAAAATATGACCTCCATTGAAGAGTCATCAGGAGGTAACCTCTCTCGAATCCTCACCACAAAATTAAGCATTAGAAGTTTGTAAAAGAACTAACCTAAACAAGCCTGAGGCATTTTGCAGTCCTGTGGATCAATGAGGTTGAAATAGAACTCTTTGGCCACAATGAAAAAAGTTTTTCCGGTTCCGGTGCTGGAATGTAAGGCTGTGAAGTGAGGAGCTCCACTACACCCCCCCTCCTTAACTGCGCAAAGCTACCAACCCATCCATCAGCTACACATAAAAAGCTGTGGCCGATCAGCTCCTGGCAACTCACAACACCCCATGGAGACATACCTGCTCCGTAGCAGCGGGAGACCGGCAAATACACAGGAGAAGGTGGATGGTAAAGGAACCAAAATGGTGCTGGGGGAGCATGACTCCGCAGCTCACTCCCCGGACTTGTTAATGGGAAAAATGGAGATACCAACTCCAGAAAGCATGGGGTCCCTACTGGATTACAAAAAATTGGCCATAGAAGTGGGCAGTGGCGAAGCACTTAGCCCCCGACATCAAAGACTCACTTATTACATCAGTCTTGGCCTCACTTCAGGAGATCTGAGCGGAAGTTGAGCCACACTCCTCTAGAATTGGAGAGATAGAACAAAGCCTATCTTTCCTGGAAGATAACGCTACAGGAGCATTTATTAAGACGAAGGAGCTACTAAAGGAAAACGCTAAGCTGCTCGACAGGAATAACCTGCGCATTTTAAGGGTCCCAAAATCCATTAAACCCTCACAGCTACAAGAAATTTGCGAGGAAAAAATTCCAATTGCCTTATGCCTGACGGGCACCAAAAGAGTGGAAAGAAATCACCGTGTGGGCCCTCCTCATGTGACAGACAAAACTCAGTCGGCCATGACACAGCCTTTTATGAATAGGCCCAGAGAGCTCATAGTAAGGTATCAGAACTATAACCACAAGGAGGAAATTCTGAGAGCCTTCCGCACGCAGCGGTCCCCCCTAGAATTGCATTGCGAAAAGCTGCTAATATTTGCAGATTACTCTGCAGAGGTGGCGCAAAAAGAAGGGAATACAGCATGGTGTGCTCTACGCTACACGCAAAAAAGATAAAACTTCAATTACAATACCCCACAACTCAAGAAATTGGCAAGAGGCTCCTCAGGTTTTTCAAGTCGCCGGCTGAAGCGCTAGCCTTTGCGGAGGACCCATGCTGGATCTCTGGCAAAGAATCAGAGAAGATTAATAAGTCAAGCAAGAGAAACATGCCGGCCAAACTCCACGAGGGAGACAGAGAGCCTCTACTCAAGCACCCAGGCAGACCCCGATGGAATGAGTGGACAAGGACACCCAAGAGACACTCTACTGTGGCAGAACCCAGACCTTCCCCGAAGACGCAGAACCAATATGCATCACTAGCCGTGGACTGAGTAGTACTGGGGAAAGTGTTTTGGGCTATTTTTCTTTATTCTGTTTATTAACCTTCTTAATTGTTATTTTTAGGGATGAGCGAATCAACTTCGGATGAAACATCCAAAGTCGATTCGCATAAAACTTCGTTTAGAGTATTAGAATTTATTGGCTCCGATGAGCCGAAGTTACTACTTCGCATAATAACTTCAGAAATTGTTTTATACT
This sequence comes from Bufotes viridis, assembly GCA_033119425.1. NCBI lineage: Eukaryota > Metazoa > Chordata > Amphibia > Anura > Bufonidae > Bufotes > Bufotes viridis. The sequence continues at coordinate 27,306,248 of CM065599.1, forward strand.
GTAAAAAAAACATTTTCCGGACCTCTGGTTCGGTTCCAAGTTCGGGAAATGTTTTTTTACAGTATAACTTTCTGAAGTTATTATGTAGTAACTTCGGCTCATCTGAGCCAATACATTCTAATACTGTACGGAGCGCTCGCTCCATACAGTATTGAAACTAAGTTTTATGCGAATCGACTTCAGATGTTTCATCCGAAGTCTATTCGCTCATCCCTAGTTATTTTCTGTACCTTTTAATGTCACTTAATCATATATCCAGGGGTACAACGAACAGGGTATGGTATTGCTTCATAGCGGGCACCTGGCAGCAAAAGCGAATGTGTGCCTAGGACACTGGCACCCATCGTGGGGCATCAGCAAGAGTGGGGGAGGAATAGGCATTGATCTAGAAAAAATCTAAGTCCAAAGAAAGGCAGGGAGTAAGGGGGGGGGGGGGGTGTTTAACACATCCTTCCCAGTGTTCTGATGTTAATGATTATGCTTATAGTTTTGTTTATTGTTTTTAAGGTTTATTATGTTCTTTTGACCTTTAAGTCTGACCTCCAATATTAGAAACAGTTGGTTAGGGTTGAATACCACTCCCTGGGAGAATATGGAGGTGAACTACATTATGTGCATAGACCGCATGACAACATATACAATTACTATCACAATCCATAATGCGAATAGTCACCTGGAATGTTAAAGGGCACTGCTCCCCAGAGAAGCGGATAATGGTCCTTCGCCATTTACAGAGACTGAAGGCAGACATTGCATAACTACAGGAGAGACACCTAGGTGTGGCGAAATGGAGACAAATTTGCAGACTTTGGGTGGGCACGGTTCATGGTTCCCCAGCCCAGGGCAGGACAGCTGGGGTCCTTACTTTGATTCATAAATCCTTGCCTCACAAGATAATGCCTGTGTCGGCAGACGAGGAAGGTTGACTGCTACACATTATTATGGACACTCCGTGTGGCCTAATAGATGTATTTAATGTTTATGGCCCACCCGGAGCCAAGGTAGTAGGCGGAGACTTCAATTCAGTCGTAGACCAAGACATCGACAGAAATCGAGATCCAGGACAAACGAAAAAAGAGGTCTTGGAAGTTATTAGATCCTTAAAGACCTGTAAGGCACCCGGCCAAAGTGGGCTATCGGGAGAATTTTACAAAATACTGAAGGACCAAATAGGGGACACTTTGACCACAGTATATAATATTGCCCCGGGAGAGGGAGGACTCCTGCAGTCCTCCTATTTAGCATATATAAAGCTTCTGCTCAAACCGGGCAAAAACTCGCTACAACCAGGCTCTTACAGGCCTATTTTTTTAATTAATGTGGCTGCGAAGATATTATCAAAAATAATGGCTAATTGGGAACCTTTATGCCATCACTAATCAACCCAGTGCAGGTGGGCTTTATCCAGGGTAGAGCAGCCGTGACCAATATCCGTACAGTGCTGGCGGTTCTGGATAGGCTCCTGCACCAGCCCGTCAGGGAGAGACACCGGCTCTGCTGACGCTGGATACAGAGAAAGCCTTTGATAATGTAAGGTGGAACTGGCTGGGGCTGGTGCTGGACAAAATAGAATTTGAGGGGTCTTTCTGTAAGCTCCTAGGTCATATTTACAGATGTCCTCAGGCGAGGGCATCCTTGGGTGGGTACCTATCAACCCCGTTTGAACTTCAGAAAAGGACCAGATAGAGATGCCCTCGGTCACCCCTGCTATTCAACATTGCCATTGAACCCTTGGCCCGATATCTTTTAATACCTTCTGAGGTATTCAAGGGAATCGAGGTGGGAAATCAGGAGGTCAAAATAGCTTTATTTTTGGACAACCCTCTCACACATATCTCTAAAATACTATCCGCCCTGACAAGGTTCGGTGCATACTCTGGGTATAGAGTAAATCTTTCCAAATGCGAGCTGCTGTACCTGGGTGGGAACACAGGGAGGGGTAGCCTGTTACACAAGACCTATGGCATAGAACCCCCTAGCGAATGCATTAAATATCTGTGAATAAAAATCGGACGTTGGCCCTCCTCTTTATGCAACCTAAACTATAAGCCCTTGCTGGAAAGGATATTTGCAGATCTGCGAAGGTGCGCCCAACTTCCACTCAATTTAGCGGGGAGCTGTTACCTCTTCGAAATGTCCTGCTTTGCATGACTTCTATATCCTCTACAAACGATCCCGATATTGTTAAAACACAAAGATGTGTCGGCTCTAATCTCACACTTCTCATTTATATGGTCTGGGAAGAGACCTAGAATAGCTTTAGAGAAACTTATGAGACCCAAAACAGAAGGAGGAGTCAACTTCCCAAATGTACGAGGAAATAATCTGGCATGTTTATTACTCCATGTCTTAGACTGGAAGAGGGGCACAGGTTTTTATTCTAACCTTCTCTTAGAGAAGAGTATGGCCGGCCCATGGGACCTGATGGCGCATTCTCAGCTTGCTAGTCTCTCCTCCCAGGGGAAACAATTCACCCTTCTTAGGGATAGACTTATAACATGGAAGTGACACGGAAGCTATTCAATCTATCATATCAGTGCTCTAAGCACCTTCATGGGGATCGCTTGACCTCCGAGAGGGAATGACAAGCCGATTATATAAAAGCTGGAAAGAAAAAGGAATAAACAAAGTGGGAGACTTACTACATGAACAGGAACCAAGGTGGTTGACCTGCAAGGCCCCCAACACTTTCCTTACCAATAAATCACAAATTGTCGGACAAAACTGAGAGATAGTTTCCCTCCAAATGCCTTGGACAGCCTCCTCACATCCAACAGACACTCCATATCGGATATATATTCCTTCCACAGATCAAAGATACATTCAGGTGGCATTCATTCAATCTACAAAGATTGGGCAAAGTAGCTAAAAGAAGCAGAGGTGGGACAGGATATTCTAAGTGGGTGGGTAGACTTTAGAAAAAGCATACTATCTGAGAGCTGGCGGGAAACTCAATTAAAGATTATGCACAGGGCAATATATGCCTTTAACATACCACCCACATCCCTCAAACCGGATAGACAAATGGAATGCCCCAAAGAATCAAATGCGACCTATACCATGGGATTTTTGGGAAGACACCCACACACCTTAATCAAGAGGTCAAGCAGGTTCAGAAATCCCATAGACCATAAAATGGCACTGTTCCATTTTTGTGGAGGAGGAGGTAATCCTTCAGCTGGAGGAGATGCCCATCTTCTACCTGTAGCACACACCATCATCATGGCGACAAAGAAGTGAATCCTAGCAGAGTGGCTGTCTCCGCAAGTCCCAAACATCAGTCGTCATGACAAACGTAAAGAAAATCTTATGGATAGAGCGATTGATAGCCATCAAGAATAAAGAATGTCAGGCTAAGAGGTTTTTAAAAAATTGAGATCCTTTGTAATTTACTATTGTGACGATAGGGAAAGGAAACAAATAGTTGACCCTTCAGACTCACTCAGTGGTACCTGTTGGAAGATCGGAAGGACACTTTGGGGAAATTGAAGAGAAGTATTAGATAGAGGGCATGCAAAATAAAGCACTACACTCGGAAAGAGGGAATTTTATACAGCTATATGTACAGTAGATACCTACAATAGGACGAAAATAATGGAAACCCTATTATAATTACCATTAGAGATGAGCGAATTTCCGCTTATGAAATTCGTTCACACTTCGTTTGGTGGTAAAAGGAGAATTACGTTATGGATTCTATTACCACGGACCATAATGCAATTGTATGACAGAATGCATAACTGAATGCCTTTAGAGTCATTCCGTTATTCATTCCGTCACAATAGAAGTCTATGGGCTGCAAAACGGATCTGTCCCGTTTCCGTTAGGCAGGGGACTCCTCTCCTGATCCTGAGTCCTCTCCTGCATGACGGATCCGTTTTGCAGCCCATAGACTTCTATTATAACGGAATGCCTCTAAAGGCATTCAGTTATGCATTCCGTCATAGAATCGCGCTATGGTCCGTGGTAACGGAATCCATAACGCAATTCTGCCTTTACCACCAAACGAAGTGTGAACGAATTTCAAAATATGAAAGTCGCTCATCTCTAATTACCATATGTTGCTTAAACAGACTCGGAGAGGAATTTATGCTGTTACATGTGGAGTTTAATTGTTTAGTTGTGTATTGGATGCTTGTGATGTATCTACTGTTTTATGTGGTTATACTGAAAACCGAATAAAATATATTTTGGAAAAAAAAAAAGTTATCTTTGGAGAAAAAAGGGCACAGAATTTCATGAAAAGAACACCTCTCCAACCATTAAGAATGTGGGTGGATCAATAAAGCTTTGGGGTTGTGTTACAGCCAATAGCACCGGGAACATTTCACGGGTAGAGGGAAAAATGGATTCTATTAAATTCTAGAAAATTCTGTAATAAACCCAATACCAACTGTAAAAAAAGCTGAAGTTGAAAAGCGGATGGCTTCTACAAATGGATAATAACCCTAAACAAACCCCAAAAGATCCACAAAAGATTACCTTAAAAGCTCAAGCTGAAGGTTTCACCATGACCCTCACAGTCCCCTGATCTAATCATCACTGAAAATCTGTGGATAGACCTCAAAAGAGAAGTGCATGCAAGATGGCCCAGGAATCTCACAGAACTGGAAGACTTTTGCAAGGAATAATGGATGAAAATCCCTCAAACAAGAAATGAAAGGCTCTTGGCTGGCTGCGAAAAGTGTTTACAAGCTGTTATACTTGGGGTGCTACTAACCATGCAGGATGCCCAAAGTTTTGCTTCGGGTCCCTTTCCATATTGATATTTTGAAAATGTAAAAGATGAAAATAAACCCTTGTCTTTGCTTAAAATACAAAGGGAATGTGTCATCGTTAACTTTATGCCTTTTGGAGATTATTTCATTGTAAACTTTATTAAATCTATGTACACCTTCGGGGGCAATTTGTTTATTATTGCATTTTATTCATTTTGGGCTAAAAATCATTTCTTCAATTGGTTTTTATTAAAAATATTCAGCCATTCTGTCACAAAGGGTTAACTGTCTAGCTGTGTGCATCCTACTTTCACTTTGTGCCCATCTAATGAACCTTATCTCTAACTTACTAAGGTAATGTAACTACACCCCCTTATTTAAGCCACATTGGTATCAGTAAGAGAAGAATTGAGCTATGAGTGTTTAGGAGGTCAGAGATAAGGAGCCGTCAGCTGAGCTGCCTGAGTGAAAACAGACAGCATGCTACTAGAGAATCTCAAGGCTGTACAGAGAAAAGTGCTCAACATTTTTAATAAAGATCCATGGGGCAAACAATTATTTTTAGCAGAAAATGAGTACAATGCAATAATATAAAAATTGCCCCCAAAGGTGTACGATATAGTTGTGTATTATCAGCATAGAGACGGTACTGAAAACCAAATCTGCTGTTCAATAACAATTTGGCTACATGGTGATCTTGGTCATGTGACAGGTATTGTGCCCAAGGATCGCAGTGTGGTGGGTCTTCCATAGGAATGAATGGGATCACAGGGGGTATCGCTTTTTTGCTGTGACCGCAACCCCAGAATTAAAAAAAAATCCAGCAGATTTGTGTTTTTCTTTTTTTTCCCAATTCTGGGTTCATGTTTTTGGCACACATACAATCCCATTAATTTCTGCGCTAGCACCACTGTAATCCCACTGTGATCATTGGGGAAAGAGTAGAGGACCTAGGACTGAACCCTGAGGAACCCCAACAGTAAGGGGCAGAAGAGAAAATGCAGAAAGGGCAATTGAAACACTGAACCAGATTTTATTTCTCTTTGGGTCAAGAAGCCGAGATCTAGATGATTAGGTAGGTGAGCATAGACCAAGGGCTCCAAGAACGGTTCTGGGTCGAAGTTTACAAATTTACCTCCTAACACACCTTTGGATCCCATGTAGGCAATTTATATAGATAAAATGCAACACAATCTACGCAAAAAGGACCTGAAATTATTACACATGGTTTCAGCCATGGCAAAAAATTCAATATTTCAAGGCTGAAAGCAACCTCTTCTTGCGTAATTTAGCCTTTTCTCTGAGAAGCAGTACTTTATTATAAAGATGGACTGGGTAGAGGAGGCCCAGCATAAGGATAGGAAGGTGAAGTCTTTTTTTTTTTTTCACCGTATGGAGTAAATATTTTACCCGGCTTCCTCTAGAGACTTGCTCTAAACTGCACTCATGTTTTTCTTTGACTATGTGGTAGCAGATTCGTCTATTGAGTAATGATCCCCCAATTTCTGTCTCTTAACTTCTCACTTCAAAAATCTGACATTTCTGATACTTTTTTTTTTCCATCTGCCAAAAGAGGGACAGCGAGAGCTGCATGCACAGAGGAGTCCGGTGGCCGGGGTAGTGAAAGGGTTTCCAGCATGTGCTCAGGGGAAGCTCCTGGAGATCCATGATCATCCTCTGCACATGTTTAGCAGATCTTCTGGGATTGACAGGACTCTTTATTTCGTACTTAAAGCCTCATTCACGCGTCTGTGTCCGTGCTCAAAGCCGGGAAAAGATGGTCAGTGATGCCTGTAAAGCAGGCATGTCCAAACTCCGGCCCTCCAGATGTTGCAAAACTACAACTCCCATCATTCCTGGACAACCTACAGCTATCAACCTACAGAAGAGCATGATGGGAGTTGTAGTTCTGCAACACCTGGAGGGCCAGAGTTTGGACATGCCTGCTGTAAAGGATCCGTATGTGTTCCGTGTGTCATCAATATTTCACAAACACTGTGCAGCTGAAAAATAATTTTCAAAGCATCTCTTTCTAATATGGATGCCATCCGTGTTGCTTCCATGGTTTTCATGGACCCATAGACTATAATGGGCGTGATAGATAGATAGAGCATGCTTCCGTGATAAAAACACGGACTCGCTGACCGTAGTGAAACACGGATGTGTGAATACACACATTAAAATCAATGGGTACGTCTGCTGTCCGTGGAGAACACTTACAGCGCACGTATATGGAACACTGAAATGTGAATAAGGCTTAATACCAGGTTTTATAATTTTTTTTATTTTTTTTTGTAGGTTTTATTGATGCATTCCTTGGGTGCAGTGAAATTTCTTTAATTAATGAATTTTGAAATGTCCTTTAATGCTGCGCCTGATACTGATCTCATGCCATGTTACAACAGACTTCTGATAGGCTATTGCTTATGTTATTGTAATTTAAAAATGTTAAGAACAAAACAAATGGAAAAATGATCACCTGGTATATTGCGAGTTAATCATGGTGGCTAAAATGAGCCCTTTTTCTGCAATTAGTGTTACAGATGCAGAGATTACAGAGAAAGCACTGAGAGGCTGGCCTAGCTCCTCGGAGCACTGCTTTACCTCTGCTTCTTCCTGCTACCACTCCCCCCTCCCAGTGAGATTTGCCAGGGCCAGGCATTATTACCACTTGGATGCCTAGCCCTTAAACCCCTCTCAGGTGCCAGAGGCAGTACCAATGGCGCATGTGCAGTGAAGATCTGAGAACGGGGGTGACTGCTCTGAGATCTCCTTTGCACAGGATTTTGGTGCTAGTCATCGGAGCAGTGAGAATGCCTGGTGCTGTCATTTTCACTGGGAGGGGGTGGCAGAGAAAAAGGGCTTTTTTCAGTTACTATGATCAACCCTACCAGTATGTCTGGTTTAATAGGGTTGATCGTAGTGACAGATGCTTTTTAAAGGGGAGGGAAAGATGTAAGAAAGAAAAAGGTAATATATTTCATTTAGGTGACTGTTTTCAGCTGGGGAGAGTGACTGGACAAGGTGTGAGAGAATAGGTTCTCTAGTGTAGGTAGAAGGGAGAGTATCCCCGAGACGTCTTCTTTTATTGGGTCATATGAAGACATTGGAGGAGTAACAGGTCTCGCAATCCTAATGAACTGGTTAAGTCTGCAGGCATTATGTGGCACTGATGGGGACACGCTTGACCCTGGCACATAATGCTGCCAGAAGTGTCCACTGGGTGGCTGCCTCTCCCCTGGCTTGCTATGATTGATCATCTCCTTATACAGTGGGGCTTGCACATCCTAAAATGTAGTCGAGACTGATAGGTTGCTTTATCCCATTGCTGTAAATATCTCTGTTAGTTTTCAGTTGTCGGTCTATAACTGCTAATGTCCTTACTTGTTAATAGGAAAGTCATGTTGATCCCGCTCTTGCCTCACTTTACCTGCTTCGAAAAGACTTTGTCCCCTTTTTGCTCAATTATCTCCGTGAACAGACCAGTCAGATCCTGAATAATGGGCCTTCTACCCCTGCAAAAACTCCAAGTTCCAAGACTAGTGCAAAAGCTGTTAATGTTAGCAGCCAAAGACCCATCCCGGAGAGAAGAGCCAACAACTCACCCGGACATCGTGGAAGTCGAATTCAACTTTTTGCACAAACCCCCAATAGTTCATGTGCTTCAGATACTTCTTTTTTGTCCCCCAACTCTGTATCCAGTGACTCCTCTTTTATGACGAGGTCAAACGTGAGTAGAACATCTTTTCAGACTAGTCCAAATTCAAGTTTCAGCCCTACCCAACACCACAGTGAAAAGCGATCAGCACAGAAACCAAATCTTGGGAACTTTTTGGTCTTGACTCCAGAAGGACACACAAGTAGAAGAGGCAAAAGAAAGAACAATACATCTAATCGTCATACTTCCAAAGACCTAAGCCGGCGCTCCTTGGAAGATGAGGCGCAAATGGAGAACAGTCTGTGGAGTATGCAGAGGAGAAAGCAAGGGTGGACTAATACAAGCACCTCACCTGTTCGTGCCCAGCTAAACCTCAACAATTTGGAAGAATTTCCTCCCATGGGAGCTTCCTGCGAGTCTGCAAGGTAAGAAAATTAGAATATTGCTCGTGTCCCTCTCTACCGGCCTGTCACTCAATTCATGTGTATTGTACTTGTTTTTGTATTATATATGTAAATAATTTTTATATGCACAGCGTCCTGGAAAAAATGACCCTCTAAAGGCGTTGTCTAGGATTTTGATATTGATCAACATCTGATTGGTAGTAGTCTGACTTCTGGCACGCCGACAATCAGCTGTTAGAATAGGCGGTGGCACTCCGGTGAGTGCATTCACATCACTGTTTAGCTTTCCGTTCTTCTGATCCGTCAGAAGAAGAGAGAGAGAGAAAAAAACGTATCCTGTTGCATCAGTTGTTATGTGTTTGAGCCATTTCCGTCTGAGATCCGTCTTTTAGATAGGGAAAAAAAGTCCTGCATGCAGTCCTATCTATAGCTGATAAAACATGATCCTTTTTTTTTCTTTCTCTGAAGAACGGAAAGCTAAACGGTAATGTGAATGCACCCTTACCAAGCACAGTGCCATCCATTGTATAGCAGCTATGCTTGATATTGCAGCTCTGGCACATTTACTTGAATGGGACTGAGCTGCGCCTAGGCTATGTGACCGATGGATGTGATGTAACCAGCCCAGGAAAAGGCTGCAGCACCCACCGTAGCACCACATGCTCTTTACACAGCTGATCAGTATGGGTGTTAGGAGTCTGACCCCCACCGATTAATTATTGATGGCCTATCCTGAGGTCAGGCCATCAATATATAAGTCCCGGATAGGCCTGCACAATATATCGTGAAAGCAATCGCAATTAATCGCCATATCGCAATCACAATTTGCCGACCCAAAAATTCAGCAATTTTATTACCGTATTTTTCGCTTTATAAGACACACTTTTTTCAACCCAAAAGTGTGTGTGTGTGTGGGGGGGAGGGGGGGTGGTAGTGCGTCTTATAAAGCGATGGTTGACTTTCTACGTGACACTGTATCTCCGGCCGCTATGCTGCACAGCGTGGCCAGCGATACATCAGTTACAGTGCGGGGAGGGAGGAGGGGCTGGAGGCTGCACAGCGCGGCCAGCGATACATCAGTTACAGTGCGAGGAGGGGCTGGAGGCTGCACAGTGCGGCCAGCGATACATCAGTTACAGTGCGGGGAGGGAGGAGGGGCTGGAGGCTGCACAGCGCGGCCGGCGATACATCAGTTACAGTGCGGGGAGGAGGAGGGGCTGGTGGAAAGTCGTTATTTTAATGAACACATGTTCTTATATCTATTTTATTTATCAGTTCTGTGCAGCGCTATTAAGAAAATGGCAAGTTTTGTATTTTGTACTTTTGCTGTAATGCAAATATGTATTTTATTTTGAAAAACACTGAGCATTTCAGTTCTTGAGTTCAGCATAACTACATTTCACATTATCAGTCATCTGTTTGTGCTTTTACCTTGAGAATCCAAGCAGATAGACCTCTAGCCAGGGCTGTGGAGTCGGAGTCGGAGTCGAGGAGTCGGAGTCGGAGGCAATTTTGGGTACCTGGAGTCGGAGTCGGAGTCGGCAAAAAATGGACCGACTCCGACTCCGACTCCTACTAGATTTAAATTGGAATAAAAAAAAATTGGAATAAAAAAAAAGCAAGTTTAAATGTCCCAATTCAGATAAAGTTATAATTAATTACTTCTCTACTGTAAGAATAAAGGCCAATGCATGCAGTGCGTCACGTTACCGCTAAACAAAGACGTTAAGTGACCGTGAAGAAGCTTTTCATATGCTTTACTATGCAGTTAAAGGGACACTGACAGGCTGATATATCTGCTGGTATTCATCAGAGGATTAGGAATACAACTAGACGACTGTTACCCCCAGTTGAGGTTTACTTGTGTTTAAAAACGTTTTAATCAATATGCAAATTCTCTACCTTTGTGCCCAAGGGGCAGGCGCACATGTAGAGTACTGGCAGCAGAAGACAGGACTAGGTAGCGAGGAGGAAGAGAGAAAGCTGGCACAGCCTCAGCATAGCCAGACTAGGCTGCTGCCAGCACTCTACACGTGCGCCTGCGCAGGAATTCAGCGTTCGGCTAGCCTGAAAAAAAGGCCAGTGCAGTGAATAATAACGAGGAAACAGCGCTGGGAAGCTGTACTCGGCGCGGCTGGGCACAAAGCCGCAGAAGACGCTGCCCCATTGGGCACAAAGATAGTGAATTTGCATACAGATTAAAATGTTTTTTAAACACTAGTACAGCTTAACTGGGGGTAACATTAGTATAGTTTTATTCCTAATTCTCTGATGAATACCAGTATATATATATATCTTTAGCTGGAAAATCAGCCTGTCAGTGTTCCTTTAAGGAGCGGCAATACTTACACTTTCCATTGTCTTGTGGTCTGCTGTTACAGGGACCCCATGGTTATCCTCGCCTCTCACTGATAACTGATTAAGGACTGGAGACACTTGTATAAGTGAAGGGAATGGATAGTCAATAGTTCAAGACTGAAGCTGTAAACCATTTGAAAAACTGCTATCATTCAGCTAAGGCTATAAAACATGTAAACTCAGATTGTTAGCTTAAATTTTAAACATGACTATGGGATTCTACTAGGAAAATCATGTTTTAAAATAAATGCCCCTTCCCCTGCCCCTTCCTGGATTCTCCCACTGCTCTATCTTCAGCAGAAGATCAGCACACAAAGGAGAAGGCAGCAGCTTCTGCTCAACTACCTCTCTGTGCTAGAGGAGATTAGAAGAACTTGGTGGAACAGCTTCGTATTTGCATATTAAATACAGAGGAGTCGGAGTCGAGGAGTCGGAGTCGGAAGTTTCAAAATCTGAGGAGTCGGAGTCGGACAATTTATCTACCGACTCCACAGCCCTGCCTCTAGCACAATTCCCTTAAAATATCGCATCGCATAGCGTTATCGCAATTTTTAGGGCCCTAACCACAATCACACAAAATTCCCATATCGTGCAGCCCTAGTCCCGGACTACCCCTTTAAAATAAGTAATCACAGGTGACATGTATATCAATAATTTATATTGCACATGCAGTTATAATTAAAGGGACACTGTCACCTGGATTTTACTTACTGAGCTAACTACCGAGCACAATAGAAGTCAATAGGAGAACCCGAGAATTAAACCAGGCACCACCTGCTCTGGAGAGAGGAGGGTGTCTTGTTCACAGGAAAAGGTGAGACATTGATGGAAACACCACCGAAATTATTCGGGAACAGCATGGGGAGGATGTCTTCATGCATCTTGGACTCCCAGGTCGCTGCTGGGAACGATGTTGTCCGAGTAATATGCCACTTTTACAGACTGACAATAATGCGCACAAAACCGAAGATAAAATCGATTTTAGAGGAAAAATTGTTAGGAAACATTATTTCCTGTATCTTTACTTGTATATAAAGTTCAAGTGCTGCCAAAAATTGCAAGGAAGAGGCACCCCGATACAACCTGTATATCATATAAATATATCACATTGTGGTACAATTGTTCAGATAGTGGGACTCCTACACTCATAAAGCTTATGCACTAAGTGAAAGGGCTGCAAAAAATTAAATGGAACCGGCACTTTTATTACACATAAAGGAGGGCATCATACACACCCTTGAAATTATAATTAATGTCCTGCTGGTGACTCTCTAAAACATTAGGGGCGAGGGCCTGCTGCCGAGATGACCATCTAAAAAATTAGGGGTGAGGGTCTGCTGCAGATCTGACCATCTAAAACATTAGGGGCGAGGGCCTGCTGCCGAGCTGCAGATCTAAAACATTATGGGCGAGGGTCTGCTGCCGAGCTGACCATCTCAAACATTATGGGCGAGTGCATGCTGCTTATCTGACCATCTAAAACATTAGGGGCGAGGGCCTGCTGCCGAGCTGCAGATCTAAAACATTATGGGCGAGGGTCTGCTGCCGAGCTGACCATCTCAAACATTATGGGCGAGTGCATGCTGCTTATCTGACCATCTAAAACATTAGGGGTGAGTGCCTGCTGCTGAGCGGACCATCTAAAACATTAGGGGCGAGGGCCTGCTGCAGAGCTGAACATCTAAAACATTAGGGGTGAGGGCCTGCTGCTGAGCGGACCATCTAAAACATTAGGGGCGAGGGCCTGCTGCAGAGCTGAACATCTAAAATATTAGGGATGAGGGTCTGCTGCTTAACTGACCCTTTAAAACATTAGGGGTGAGGATCTGCTGCTGAGCCGACCCTCTAAAACATTATGGGCGAGTGCATGCTGCTTATCTGACCATCTAAAACATTAGGGGTGAGGATCTGCTGCTGAGCCGACCCTCTAAAACATTATGGGCGAGTGCATGCTGCTTATCTGACCATCTAAAACATTAGGGGTGAGGATCTGCTGCTGAGCCGACCCTCTAAAACATTAGGGGCGAGGGCCTGCTGCAGAGCTGACCCTCTAAAACCTTAGGGGCGAGGGCCTGCTGCTGAGCTGACCCTCTAAAACATTAGGGGTCGAGGGCCTGCTGCCGAGCTGACCCTCTAAAACATTAGGGGTGAGGGCCTCTGGTGACCCTCTGAAACATTATGAACAAGGGCCGGCTGGTGACCCTCAAAGACATTATGGTTGGGGGCCTGCTGGTGACCCTCAAAAACATTATGGTTGAGGGCCTGCTGGTGACTCTCAAAAACATTATGGATGGGGGGCCTGCTGGTGACCCTCTAAAACATTATGGGCAAGGGCCTGCTGGTGACCCTCAGAAACATTATGGGTGAGGGCCCGCTGCTGAGCTGACCCTCTAAAACATTAGGAGCGAGGGCAACCTAATAAGCATGTTGATATGATGGAGGAGGAGGACGAGAAAAGGGAGATTGAACCATATACCCTTTTTAGTGGTGGAAGGGGTGCATGGGAATACAGTGTATTTAATACACCATAAAAGCCACATTTAGAGTGCCTTTATGTTCAGACGCTTTCCTTTGGTGGAGTAAAGAAGTCAGGGGCAATTCAGTCCTTGTTAATTTTTATAAGAGTCAACCGGTCAGCATTTTCAGTTAACAGGCGGATGCGCTTATCAGTTATTATGCCTTGGACAGGGGATTGGCCAGCACGTAACACAGGGGAAGAGGAAGCAGTGGTGTGACACTGATTGTGGACCCAGGCTTTCAGCACACCTATTAGGGTGCTTTGATGCCATGTGGCGGATCATGCTGGCGGTGGTGAGGTTTCTAGTGTACACGCCCCTGCTCATTTTGGTACGGCACAGGTTGCATATGACAATTCTTTTATCGTCTGCACTTTCCTCAAAAAAGCGCCAGACTGCGGAACACCTACCCCTTGCCAAGGGAGATTGCCGCAAGGGGGTGCTCCGGGGAACAGTTGTGGGCCTGTTTGGTGTGACCCGCCTTCTCCCTTTTGCCACCCCACTGCCTCTTCCAGCCTATTGCGGTGCTGCAGATCCCTCCCCCTCTGTACTGCTGTCCTCGCTCGGCTTGCCACCTTCCCAGGTTGGGTCAGTGACTTCATCGTCCACCACCTCCTCTTCCACTTCCTCACTCTGCTCATCCTCCTGACTTGTTGACCAAACAACCAAACAATCAGTTATTAAAAACTGTGTCTTATCCTCATCGTGAACCTCTTGAGACACTAATTGCCATTCCCCACCGCCATCTTCTTCTGACTGTGGATGCTCAAGAGTTTAAGAATCAGGGCGCAAGATCTCCTCATGTCCCTCTTTAAGCGTGCTTGGCGAGAGGCCCAATTTAAGGAATGGCGATAAAAAGAGCTCCTCGGAATATCCGAGTGTGGGATCACTTGTTTGCCAAGACTCTCCATGGTGAGTGGAAGGAGGATCAGTGTGAGGATTCTGTTGACCAGATTCTTGGCTACTAAGACTAGACTTTATGGAAGACAGGGTGGTGCTTAACCGACTGGAAGCATTATCTTCTGCAATCCAACCGACCACCTGCTCGCACTGGTCTGACTTCGAGAGTGATGTCCTGCGCCGTCCTGCAAACTGGGACATGAAGCTGGGTATTGTGGATGAGTGTGTTTCTTGTGCTCTGGCAGCAGGCACAGTTTTACCGTGCCCAGGGCCACGGCCTCTGCATGCACCATCAGCACCACGGCCACTTCCCCGTTCCTTACTGCTCCCCTTGCACATATTAAATGGTATATATGTTTGCAAGTATGTCACACGTACAGTAGCGCAGGTTTTGTAAGTGTCAGATCTTTTTAGAATGCGCACACGTTATACAGGAGGTATAGCGCAAGCAATGTGGCTGTCACCACCGTCTAATAAAAAATTACACTGAATGAATGTCACTGATATTTAGGATGCACAAACGTTATACAGGAAGTATAGCGCAAGGATTGTCGCTGCCACCAGCAGCAAAAAAATGAGACTGAATGTCACTGATATTTGGGATACGCAAATGTTATACAGGAGATGTAGTGCAGGTAATGTAACTGTCCGCAGCGGACACTGTCTACAGAAAACTGGATGTCACAGATATTTTTAGGCTGCACACACGTTAGACAGGAGATGTAGCGCAGATAATGTCGCTGTCTGCAGCAACCAAACAATTGCAAGCTATTTAGCGCAGGTTGCTCTAAAAATATATATTGCTGCCTCACACAATAATCCTTAAAAGGACTTTTGGGTCCATAACAAGTATAATAACAAAAATATTCATATTTCACTCCCTACACTGTCTCTCCCTTCTACTCTCCAGTTCTCCCTGACTAAGCCTACATGCACACGGCAGTGTTTTTTTGCGGCCTCCGTTCCGTTTTTTTTGCGGATCTGATGGTTTTCCATTCATTTCTATGGATCCGTTAAAAATGCGGATGCCTCTTCCGTTGCCTGTCCGCTGTCCGCATTTCACGTCCGCCCAAAAAAATGGCATGTCCTATTCTTGTCCGCAAAAAGCGGTTTGCGGACCCATAGAAGTCAATGGGTCCGCAAAAAATGCGGATGACCAACGGAAGCCATCCGTTTGTCATCCGCATCCGTTTTTTTTTTGCGGATGGTTGCTTGAAAACCAGGGCACTTGTACAGGTACTTTAAGAAACTGTTTCAAGCCTTCCGTTTTTTTTGCGGATCCACAAAAAAAAAAACGGAAGACACATGGAAACACAACCTACAAAATTTGTGGACACACGGAACGGATGTGGATGTTAAAAAAAAAAAGGAAGACGGATCCGCGATTTGCGGACAGCAAAAAACAACTGCCGTGTGCATGTAGCCTAAGACTGAGCTATATAGCACCCGATGATGCGTTCCGGCCAGCCAGTCACTGTAATGCCAGCAGCCAACATGACTACGGCATTACAGTGAATGGCAGTGCCTACCTGCACGTTTATTAGCTGCGTAGTAGCCAACAAACGTGCGGGGGGGAGACTCGAGCTATTATTTTAAAGCCATTCTGCTTACTTTCTCTGTATATTACACATCTACATGGGGAACAGTAGATGAAGTAACTATGGGGAACAAGGTTATTATTGTTACAGTGTTTCCTCTGAATGCTTGGTGAAACTTTCACATTGACCCCCATTTATGGGACTTACTTAAGTTTTAGTTTGAGTTCTGAATTAACATTGAAACTTTCTGCTTTGCTCAGCAAATCAAAACCATCACGAAGGATCAATCCTACTCCAGTCAACGATGTACAGTCCAAGTCCAGGCTGTGTTTTACCTCCACTCCATTGGGTCCATCCAGTATGGGGCACAGTCGAACAGGAATGGATGTGTTTACCAGTGTACAGGAAGGTGCCTGCACCCCTTCCATGGGAAGTTTACACGAGGAGAGGGAGATACTGCGCAAAGAAAGGTATTGTCATTTTAACATAATACATAAAAGATTTGCTTGAACTAAGAAACTATTCCATTTGGTAAAATACTCAGTTTTTTTTTTTCTTCTTAAAGGGATTGGCCAGTTTCTGGTTACTTTTTGTAAGAGAAATATATGGCAGATACTAGTGTACCCTTTAATGATATTCTGCCCCATTTTCTGTATGCCGCTTGTTGGCCAAGTCTTTTGTGCGGTCCACATGGAGGTTATGCCCATAAAATGGCTGCTGATGGAGGGTCATGTGACCAGGCAAATCACTTAGCCTCAACTGGCTGTGTGCCCCCCACATCACAGCGAGGACCCATTCACTTCCGTGTGTTTCGGAGTCCTTGCGGCTGCACTTCATGCAACATGTACTATCTTTGCCAGGAATACAGGGTGCACATGAAAGGTCCGCAAAAGATACATTGTTGTGTGAATGCAACCTTACAATGGAGGCGGCTGAGTTATGTGTCTGGTCACATGACCCTTCATCAGCGGCCATCTTATGGACTGGACCTCAGAAAATTTGCCTAACAAGGGGATATGGTTTCTGAATTATAACAAATGTCGCAAAGATCAGCAAAAGCTATATTCGTAAGTGCCATAGAGTCATTTTACATACATGTTGGCCAACGGTAGCCAGAAATTTGCCAACCAATTTACTTCTAATACAATTTTATAGGTCCAAACTGCTGCAGCAAACTTCGTCCCCAGTTGTGTTCGATCCTGTCACTCCTACCAAACAGAGTTACAGCAGAAACGCCAGTGTTTCCGTAGATATCATGTCGTATGCTGACCCTGACAAAGTGTCTTGTAAGAGATATCTGAAGGTCCTTGCTGAGCTTTATTCCTCTTGCATTGCAGGTACTCCTTTTGAATATTTTAACATCTGTATTCCTATCCTATTCCTGTAGTTTAACCCTTTCCCGACCGCCCAATGTAAATTTATGTTGGCGGAAAGTTAAAAATGCCGCCAACTGGCATATAGTATTAATCATAACCCAGATTCTTTCTTTTATATAAAGTCTGTTTTTTTTTCCCCAGAAAATTTAGTGCCAAATATATTTCTGGAGTTCTTTTTTGTTCTGCAACTGCTAACATCCAGAGGACCATCTGGTACAGATGACTGCGAGCTGGAGATCACGCGATGTATCAAAGGTACATTACTATACTCCGGTGTACTGAATGATCACAGCCAGAGATGAGCAAATTTCATGTTACGAAATTCATTCACGCTTCGTTTGGTGGTAAAAGCAGAATTGCGTTATGGGTTCCGTTAATGCCTTTGGAGCCATTCCGTCATAATAGAAGTCTATAACAGATCGGTCCGGTTTCCATTATGCAGGAGAGGAGTCCCCTGCATAACGGAAACGGGACGGATCCATTTTGCAGCCCATAGACTTCTATTATGACGGAATTAATAACGGAATGTTTCGGACACCTACATTTATTTTTACTAAGCTATAGGTTGAAATGGGGAAAGTTTAACATCAGTACTGCCAGGCTGCTGTCTTTTTCTATTTTTTTCTCAGACAGCACCATATTTCACCTGTGTCTTCTGAGAGCTTTTTAACTCGAGACTGAATTGGCACTGACTGGTTTGGTTTGGAAGGACTGAAACCATACCTGATCAGATATTTGTAAGGGTCCATTCACACGTCCGCAATTCCATTCCGCATTTTGCGGAACGGAATTGCGGACCCATTAGTTTCAATGGGGACAGACGATGTCCCGGCCGGGTCCGCAATTGCGGATCCGCACTTCCGGGTCCGCAATTGCGTTCCCGGAAAAAATAGAACATGTCCTATTCTTGTCCGCAATTGCGGACAAGAAAAGGCATTTTCTATGAGAGTGCCGGCGATGTGCGGTCCGCAAATTGCGGAACGCACATCGCCGATGTCCGTGTTTTGCGGATCCGCAAAACACACACAGACGTGTGAATGGACCCTAAAAATAAGTTTGGATGTTGATTCTCTTTACAGTGGTCTCATATCCTATAGATTTCAGTGTCTGGTTATGTCATTCCTTCCTCATCCTTCTGTGTGTGCATAACTTATAAATATGTGCTCCCCTTTATTTCAGATGCTGTGGAACAGAAACTCTTTCAGAGTGTGCACAATTGTGTCTGGTTTTCAGTCCTGGTCCTCGATTTTCAGTTTACGTAAGTGATATATGTTAGTGATTGAATACCTTCTGGGGATACTTATTTCATTGGTCTACCGTTTTTAGAAAGCTCTGTTCATAATAATAATGAACCAAGAAGAAGTTGTTGGAATGTAATGATGATATATGGAAGTGATTAGAATATTAGAGCAATATGATAAGTTTAGTGGGGAAAACTGTACAATAGAAAGGAGGCTCTAGTACCCTGTTAGGCCACCTCTAGCCTGGATACAGGATGAGATATGGTGGGGCATGGAAGCCTACAGGTTCCCTATGGTATCCTGCGACACATTTACCCACAGATGTTGCAGCCGGTCCTGTAGATCCTGCACACTTGTATGTTATTGAAGCTGAAGTCCCAGCTGGTCCCATAAATGCTCGATTGGTGATTAAATCTGGAGACCGGGCAGCCAAGGCCGTATTGTTATCTTCAGAGACATTCCTGAGAAAGCTTTGCTGTGTGTGGGTGAGCATTATCCTCCTGATAAATACCAGTGGAAGGTCCTGCCATGAGGGGCAACACATGTTGTGGCGGCAGGATGTCCTTCGTATCACTACTGGGGGTGACTGACTAATTTAAATTATTTGTTCTAGACCATTTTATATCCTAGCTTATCAACGCATGACTAAAATGTAAAGAAATTTACTACTAATGCTCATCCTTGACAACTCTGTTAGTTATGTGCACGATTTATGACGATTGTATGTAATATTTTAAGATGGTCTATTATTTTGTTAATCCAATAAAAATATTGTTATACAAAAGGAGCCATGGCGCTCCTGCGAGCACTGTGTCCTCTTCATTGTTTACCTGCTTGCCGTCTTCAGTTTAGTGGCGTACAGGGTGTAAAAACAGCTTCCTTTCCTATTCAGATGAATAGAAGAGTAAATTATAATTACCCCTGCACCTCTGCTACAAGGGACATGGCGTGCAAGTAAACATTGAAGAGGACACCGTGCTTTTACGAGTGTCTTAGACCCGTCAGACAACTTATCAGTGGAGTTGCACAGTGCAGGACCCCCACATGAAACTTAAAATCCCTTTAAATTTCTGTAATATCTAAGGAAAGTTCCAAAGTCAACTTTATTTTATGCTTTTTTTTTGTTTATATGTATCTAGTACATTTATATATTTGAAATCGGACTCATTTACACATCAGTGTTTGATCAGTGATATCCATGAGTGACTTTGAGGCAAAACCAGGGGTGGAGGTTACACTAGGGTATGGAATAACCATTTACACGTCCGTAGGTGTTTTGTGGTCCGCAAAACGCGAACACCGGCAGTGTGCATTCCGCATTTCGCAGACTGCACATCGCCGCCACTATAATAGAAAATGCCTTTTCTTGTCTGCAGTTGCGGACAAGAATAGGACATGTTCTATTTTTTTCGGGAACGGAAATTGCGGATCCGGAAATGCGGATCCGGAAATGCGGATGCGTACAGTACATAGTGTGCTGTCCGCATTCTTTTCGGCCCCATTGAAAATTAATGGGTCCGCACAATTGCAGAACGGATCCAGACCATTCATACGGACGTGTGAATGGACCCTAAGGGAAAGGTTTGCTCCTGTTCTGTGTTTCTCACCTACATCTGGTTTTGGCTCGCAATCACTGATTGAACACTGACTGTGTGAATAAGGCCTCATGCAGACGGCCGTTGGTGTTTTGCGGTCTGCAAACCGCGGATCCGCAAAACACGGAAGCTGCTCCACGTTCCGTTCCGCAATTTGCGGAATGGAACGCGGCACATTATAGAGATGCCGATTCTTGTCCACATAACGGACAAGAATAGGACATGCTCTATTTTTTTTGCAGGGGCACGGAACGGAGCAACGTATGTGGACAGCACACGGAGTGCTGTCCGCATCTTTTGCGGCCCTATTGAAGTAAATGGGTCTGCGGCCGAGCCACAAAATATGCGGCTCGGACGCAGACCCGAACAACGGCCGTGTGCGTGAGGCCTAAGACTGTAGAATGTGAACGTGTGAAAACATGATTGTAAATGTGGTGTGTATCTGCAGTGTGATTTCCCTCTTGGATAAAAGCACCTTGAAGCTTCTTGCAGAGAATGAACGTATTGGTGCATTTTCTCCTCCCTTACAAGAGAGACTTTTGGAAGCCTACAGGACCAGTACAGGGAAGGTAAATATGTTTTTCACTTTTTCAGCAATATCTATATACTAATGTGGCTTTTACATAGGATTTGTCCATTAGGGTGGCTAGTGATTTCCGCTGTCTCCCATATGATAATGCCAACCTGCAGATCTGAGTTCAAGAAGTGTTTTCATCAGGGCCGTAGGAAATCTCTGTAAGGTTTATAGATCCTTTGTGTAATGTACTTCCTAGCTGTCCAGAAGCATGGGCCACAATGGGTTAAAAAAAATGAGCACTTTTCACCTCACCAGACCCCTGAAGATGTTTGTCCTGGACCCAAAGTGTCCACTTAGCCAATCAGTGGCTACATCAGACACCCGCCTCAACGGGTATGGGCTCAGTGGGCACTTCTAGCTATGTTTTGTGTTCTGAGCCAGGACCTGGGGCGGGGGGGGGGGGGGGGTGCAGTAAGGACAGCGGAGTGTCCATTTCAGAACCCCCTCTAATATACTGCCTGTTGTAAAAACATCAAGCTTTCTGTATAAAATTTTGGAATCAGAGTTGCTCGGAGGTCTGACATAAAATGGTGCCCAGTGCCTGCAAACTGTTTCCTCTTCCCTAAAAAGAAATCTTATGATGCTGATAATGTCGTGGTTGTCATTTTTTAGGTATCCCTTCTGTTTCCATCAACTTTGCATTCGGTGTCTTTCCAGCCAGAGACTGATAACCGTTCCAATTTTCCAAGTGATCGATCATTCCATATCTTTAAGAAGCAGAGGTAATTTAGTTTTGCACGCACTTTAGCCTCTTAAGGATGCCGCCTAGTTTGGACTTATTAATCTTGTTTTTTGCTCCTCATGACCTTTTCCCCCTTCAGTGTAGTTGTATGTATGGATTTTTTATTTTTTGCAGGAAGAATTGTATTTTATTAATTACACCATTTTGTTGTACATATAATGCATTGAACTTTTTATTTTTGGGGCAGTAATTCCGCTGTTGTATTTTTAGAATTTATTTTTCAATGTTCATTGTGCGGTATAAATTACTTACTTTTTACCCCAGTTTTTGTCGTAAAAATGTTGCACAAGCCACTTTTTGAACACCTATGCGACAATATTTAGTTGCGCTGGCATTGTTAGACCACATTTGACACATATGAGTCTCGAGGGTGTGGTGGGGGCCAGTGCCCAGACTTCAGCCCTGACAAAATGTTTGCAAAAAACTACTCCAGGTAGAGGCCGGTCTAGTTTTTCAGCCAGACGCTTGGACTGGTGAAGGTGTACCTAACTTATGATGCCTCATACCTCATCATGAATTAGGCGCATCTTCTGCCAGGAAAGCCTAAAAGGGGAAACAAAGACCTAAGACCGTAAAAAGACGGTATAAGTAAATGACATAATTCTTTATTGCTTTAGTCCAGGGCTTGACAAATTTCCTTGGAATCTAGGAGCCAGCTAAAAAAGTTAGGAGCCAGGCGGAGCCACGTCATAAAGCCCCCAATAGATGCCCCCATAGTGCTCCCCCCCCCACTTCTCCATAGAGCCCCACAATAATGCATGCCAGTACATAGGGCCCCCAGTAGATGCCCCCATAGTATTCCTTCCCTGTTCTGCATAGTGCCCCCCATAATGTGCGAGTATATAGTGCCCCCCATAATGCCCCCTCTTCAATAGGTTATATGACACGTCAGATGCTGCCAGCGTCCAAGTGATCGCCCCTTGCGTCCGCCATGACATGTGGAAACCCTTACAAGGATTACAGGGCCCGGAGGGGAGGGCAGAGGGGCCCGGAGGGGAGGGCAGAGGGGCCCGGAGGGGAGAGGGGTCCGGAGGGGAGGGCAGAGGGGTCCGCAGGGGAGGGCAGAGGGGTCCGCAGGGGAGGGCAGAGGGGTCCGCAGGAGAGGGCAGAGGGGTCCGCAGGAGAGGGCACAAACACAGCTGGCACCATGACATTTTACTGAGCACTACAACCCCCAGCTGGCGCTCAGTCCCCGCATCACTACAACGCCCAGCTCTTTCCCCCTCTTGTCATTCTCTCCCCCCCCCATGTCATTCTCTTTCCCCCCTTGTCATTATCTTTCCCCCTCTTGTCATTCACTTTCTCCCCCCTTGTCATTATCTTTCCCCCCTTGTCATTCACTCCCCCTTGTCCCCTTGTCATTCACTCTCCCCCTTGTCATTCACTTTCACTCCCCCCCCCCTTGTCATTATCTCCCTCCCTTGTCATCCTCCCCCGCCTGTGATGTAGCGTGGCCGAGCTCTTTATGCTCCACGGGTACAGGAGCTTTAGTTTCCTGTACCCGGGCGGACTGACAGGAAGTGCACACTATGTGCGCACTTCCTGTCAGTCCGGCCGGGTACAGGAGACAGATGCTCCTGTACCGCGGACCAAGGTAGGCTCAGCCACGCTACAATGAGGAACTGACAGGAGGGAGCGCTAAGCGCTTCCCTCCTGTCAGTCCCTCTCTTCATGCTGCGCCCGGGCGGTGCGCCCTCATGGACGCGCCAGCCCGGGCAGTGCTGCAGCCGCCTGAGGCTCTATACAGAGCGCTCGGGCGGCTGCAGCATGAGGCTCCTAGTCCGCGCCGGCCCTGCGCCCTGACACCTGGGAGAACGGGCTGACAAATACCCAGGCGACCTGGCGCCTGGGATTTGTCGAGCCCTGCTTTAGTCCATAAAATGATGGTCGGGTAACAGCTGTTTTGGGGTCCTGCATTCTTATTATGACTTAAGAGTTGTGTAAATGACATCTGTGTATTTTTTCCTAGGGATTTTATTTGGGTACTTTTTTGAACTTCTCTGATCTCTCTACATTGCAAAGCGTTGCAATACTCCTTAGGCAGGGCCTAATAGGCTCAGGTATATGGCCGACCTGGGGACCTTTTTTAAGGTCCTGGGAGCCTATGGCAACCTATCGGCACACCCCAGCTGTATTGTGGGGTTTCCAATGAGCTTCAAGAGGGAGCCCTTCCATCTTTAAAACCACTTAATTGCAGCAGTTGGTATTGACTGAGGAATCTAGTAGTTAAGTCCAGTTTCACAGGAGTGTGTGTGTTCCTGGAAATGTCTAAAGGCTGCATTTTCAAGCATGGATCAAGCGTGGCTTGTCTGACCCAAACTCAATGCATAATAGTAATCTGTGATGCTCTCAGTCCCAGCCTGACCATGACTCTACTGTTCTGTAGATCACTATGACAGCAAGTTCAGGTCAGCTGAGCCGCAGCAGGATTGGAGTTAGGTGTTGGTTGTCCTGTGTCTGAGGTTTATCTTACCTGTATCTTTATACAAACTCAGAAGATGTTGATCCATTATAACTGAGCTTATTTTTGTCACAGATGCAGTGTATATTTCAGTCTTTGTTATAACCATTAATAATTTAAATAAATATTTCAGAGATATTTTCTATGAGCTGCTACGTGAGTGGGAGGATTGCCATGGAAAGACTGACTGGGACTTTGAGCGTGGTTTGGGCAATAAGATAAGGTAAAAAGTTTACTGTACAAATCACCAGTTTGTGTCCTTAACCGCTTCACTACCGAGCCACTTTTTACCTTAAATGGGTTTTCCCATCTCAGACAATGGGGGCATATCGCTATGATATGCCCCCATTGTCTGATAGGTGCGGGTGCGGTGTGCTCCCCTTCACTTCTATGGGAGCAGCACTTGGTGGTGGACAAACCCGGGAAATCTGGGGTCCTCCAGCCACAGCGCTCCCCGCTTCGTTCTCATTGTAGATGCGGGTCCCAGTGGTGGGACCCGCACCTATCAGACAATAGGGTCATATCCTAGCAATATCCCCCTAATATCTGAGATGGGAATACCCCTTTAAATCCCAGGCTGAATTTTGCAAATCTGATGTGTCACTTTATGTGGTAATAGCTTTGGGACGCTTTTACTTATCCAAGCCATTCTGAGTTTGTTTTCTGGTGACACGTTGTACTTCATGACAGTGGTAAATTTAATATAGAACAAAAGGACCGGCACTCACCAAGTTCAAGCATGTTTGAGGAAGGCTCATTACATTGAGCCGAAACGCCGTGTCACATCATCTTGCTCTATGTGACCAATAAAAGCAATCTGAACTTGGTGAGTGCCGGTCCTTTTGTTCTATATTCGTGTAGAGTTTCTTCCGGGACGCGAGCACCACGCTACCGAGCATCGGAGGGCCGACTGATTCCTACATAGTGGTAAATTTAAGTTGATATATTTCACCTTTATTTATAAAAGATTCCAAAATTTACTAAAAACTTGGAAAAATTCACAATTTTCTAAATTTGAATTTCTCTAGTTTTAAGACAGATAGTAGTAATACCTCATACAATAGTTATCAGTCAACATTCCCCATATGTCTGCTTTATGTTGGCATCATTTTGTAAATGGAAGAAATGGAGAACTCCAGTTTTCTTGCGGTGTAAATTCTTTTAATATTGGAATTACGGCAAAATTCACACATATAGAGTAGTGACGTTTCGGCCTTCACAAAATGGCCTTCATCAGACTGTAGCCGCTTATCCGGGAAAGGAAGAGAGAGCTGCTGTAAGAATAACAGGACTATGCCTGCTGGTAAGTATCTGCGCAGATACTTACCAGCAGGCATAGTCCTGTTATTCTTACAGCAGCTCTCTCTTTCTTTCCCGGATAAGCGGCTACAGTCTGATGAAGGCCATTTTGTGAAGGCCGAAACGTCACTACTCTATATGTGTGAATTTTGCCGTAATTCCAATATTAAAAGAATTTACACCGCAAGAAAACTGGAGTTCTCCATTTCTTCTGAATACGGAGGCGGGATCCCGACTTCCAGTGGCGGTAAAAGGCAGAGTGCCACTACGTTTTACTTCTTGATCATTTTGTAAATGTCATTTTATTTCTTTAGGATGGTAGACTAGAATTTTAGAAGAAATTTTTCAAATTTTAAACAAAATTTTCCAAACCATTTAAAAAACAACAACAATTCAGTTATAAAGCTATTTTGAGGGGCTTACATAATGGAAACCACCCATAAATGACCTCGTTTTAGAAACTACACCCCTCAAATTATTCAAAACATGATGTTACAAACTTTGTTAACCCTTGAGGTGTTCCACAAGAATTTAAGAAAAATGGAGGTGAAATTTCAAAATGTCACTTTTTTTGTAGATTTTTTTTATGTTGATACATTTTTTTCTTGCAACACATCAAGGGTTAAAGGCAAAATAAACCTCAATATATATTATTCTGATTCTGCAGTTAACACAAATACCCCATATGTTGCAGTTAACTGCTCTATTGGCACGTGGCAGTGGTCAGAAGGAAAGGAGCGCCATATGGATTTTGGAAACAGATTTTGCTAGAATGGTTTTTAGGCATAATTTTGTATTTGAAGAGTCCCTGATGTACCCCTACAGTGGAAACTCTCAAAAAGGGACCCAATTTTGGAAACTGCACCCCTTAAAGAATATATTAAGGGGGGTACTGACCACTTTGACCCCCTAAGCTTTTTACAGAATTTAGAAACACTTGGCTGTGAAAATGAAATGTTTAATTTCTTCCCAAATAATGTTGCTTTAGCCCCAAAATTTTCATTTTCACAAGGGGTAAAAGGAGAAAAAGCACCCCATAATTTGTTACCTATTTTCTCCTGCATACGTCAACACCCCATATGTGGTGGTAAACTGCTGTGGGGGCATATGGCAGGACTCAGAAAGTAAGAAGCACTATATGGCTTTAGCAGCGCAGATTTTGATGGATTGGTTTACGGGTGCCATTGGTTTTTATTTTTTTAGTGATTGTCTTATGTGGTGGTTCATTTTGTGCAGGATGAGGTGAAGTTTTCATTAGACTTTCAAAAGACTTTTTGATTGCTTGGTATTACACTTTTTGTAAGGCAAGGTGACCAGAAATTGGCTGTGTTGGCACAGTTTTTATTATTATTATTATTATATATATATTTTTTTTACGTCGTTCACCTGACGGGGTGAATCATGTGATATTTTTATAGAGCGGGTCGATAAGGACGCGGTGATACCGAGTATGTCTACTTTTCTTTTTTTCCCTATTTTTTACATTTTTTTTTTTAAATTAATTTTGGGAAAAGGACTGGATCTCACAGGTTTAGAGGGAAGGCAGCCCCGATGCCTAGGGAAGGCAGCCACGATGCCTAAGGAAGGCATCCGGGTGCCATCCCGGCCATTAGGCCCCCGTCACAGCAGCACGGGGACCCGATGGCAGCTCCCTCCCTGCACGGACATCGCACGTGCTGCGGTCAGCGCTGACTGCGGCACATCCAGGGTTAATGCGCTGGCATCTGTGTTTTCACCAGTGCTAGCGCATACAGCAGGGGTCTGGCTATCAGTGACTGCCAGACCTCTGCACCTACCCGATCAGCGCTCCGTAGTACTATGGCACTGGGATTTATGAAACAGTAGCTGGTATCCTACGGATTAAGGTGTTGTCTAGGAGCTGAGCTGCATTACTTCATGCAACCTGTGGACAGGTGTGGTGCTGTTTGGGAAGAGAGCAGCCATATTTTTCTAATCCTGTGCAACACCTTTAGGCTACTTGCCTATCGGTCCCGTGTTTCAAAACAGAAAATCCACTGTGATTTTTTTTTTTTGTGTAACTGCACCAAAACCCCTGTGTGGTAGTTGCAGTTTTCCATGTGGATGCAGATTTGATGCAGCTTTTTCGCAGATTTCATCCTTGCATTGAAAAGGGTGAAATCCGCACAAACAATTCACCTGCTGCAGATTTCAAAATCGCGGATGGTCAAAAATAGTGTACAGGAGATTTGCCTAATCTCATTCACTTTGCTGGTAATTTGTCACGCTGCGGTTTTTCCACACAAGAATCTACGTGGAAAAACCATGCACAATGCAGGTAGCCTTAGGCCTCTTTCACACGGGCGTCAAGTTTGACGCCCGGATAAGATGCGGGTGCGTTGCGGGAAAAAGCGTTTTTAATGCGTTTTGCACGTGTGGGAGAAAAATCGTCATGTTTGGTACCCAGACCCGAACCAGGACTTCATCACTGAAGTTCGGGTTTGGGTTAGGTGTTATGTCGATTTTATTATTTTCCCTTGTAACATGGTTATAAGGGAAAATAATAGCATTCTTTAATACAGAATGCTTAGTAAAAGGACAATTGATGGTTAAAAATGAAAAAAACAAATTAACTCACCTCCTCCAATTGATCGCGTAGATGCCGGTCTCCTGTTCTCTCTTCAGCTGTGGTGATGTCACTGAGCTCATCACATGGTCCATAACCATGTCATGTGATGGACCATGTGATGAGCTCAGTGACATCACCACAGGTCCTTTAACCACAGCTGAAGAGAGAACAGGAGACCGGCACCTACGCGATCAATTGGAGGAGGTGAGTTTTTCCCATGTTACAAGGGAAAATAATAAAAATTGGGTCCCCATCTCCTAGCAACCATGCGGGAAAATCGCACCGCATCCGCACTTGCTTGCGGATGCTTGCGATTTTCCTGCAGCCCCATTCACTTCTATGGGGCCTGCATTGCGTGAAAAACGCAGAATATAGAGCTTGCTGCGATTTTCACGCAACGCACAAGTGATGCGTAAAAATCACCACTCATGTGCACAGCCCCATAGAAATGAATGGGTCCGGATTCAGTGCGGGTGCAATGCGTTCACATCACGCATTGCACCCGCGCGCAAAACTCGCCCGTGTGAAAGGGGCCTTAAGGTTCTCAGTACGCTGACTAAGCCACACTGTCCCTTCTAAAGCCTGAGCAGTTGTAATAGAGCTTGTGCAGTGCAGGCATTTAGAACATAGTATCCATGATATGGTAATAGATGTCCTCTTTTTCTTCGTGTTTCCTGTGGAGCAACACTACTTACTATGGTGCATTTTGTGCTTGAACTTTGGGGGAATGTATTACATAATATAAAAGTCACAAATGTTTGTGCAAGTACTGTTTTGCACTAAAATTTGTGACACTTTTCCTTTTTGATGTCAGTTTTGCTTAAATCCGTGCTGGAGTACTTTATGCCGCATTTATGAAATGACACAGGTTGTTTGATTAATGTGGCTTGTCCTGAAACCTAGCACTTCTGTCTGGCACTCCAGTTCTCCTACTCCACCCTGCTCTGGGAAGGAGATTTCGACTTTTAAAAAAAGTCGCAATGATAAATCTGGAGTGCTTGAATTTTGCGCAAGCAAGTGCAAAAAAGTTGCAAAGGCCCTATTTTGCGACTTTATGACACCAGAATTCTGGAGTTAAGGTATGATAAATCGGGACCATGGACTCCTGAAGATGCACCAGAATTATTAACACTTACTCAGCAGTAGTAAATAAAACTAATATCCAGCCAAAAGATAACATATGTTTTTAATAAAGTGATCTCCACTTTGACCAACCACCCAAGGGCATGAGGCAGAGCATATTCAAGGAAACTGACTAGCACATGCAGTCCATAAGTGTAATTGCCTATAGTCCTGACAGTTTAGCTCCCGTCAAGTAGGCTACAACCAAAGTATATAGCTTCTCCGCCTAGCAGTGTAAAAATATTAATAAAACAGCCCTTGACCTGCGCGATATAGGGCAAAGAAGAGCATCGGAGCATGAAATGGTCCGGTGCTCCACTAAGAGAGACTGCCTCGGTGAAGACGGGGATATGTCTGGGTTTTAAGACATGGAAAGTCCAGTATACATTTACTAACCCGGACTCCCAAATCCGTTAATAAACTACACCATTGTAGGGAAAGGGTGGCCTGCTCTGCAGTCTTAGGAAAGGACTCTAAAGGCATGATGACAGATTTGTCCCAATTCATTTTGAGACCTGAATAAAGGCTAACACCCACTTCAGTGATGGATTCAAGTCTGTAAAGTATAGTATCATGTCGTCGGTGTAAAGTCCTACCTATTCCTCCAGCCCACCTTTCCACATACCAAGAACAGTAGGATCGTATGTAAGGATTCAGCAAGGGGCTCTACAGATATAGCATATAATAAAGGGGATTGGGGGCAACCCTACATACCTTAACGTCTAGTTACAGTTCCAGGACCCCCATCAAATGGGAAAATACATGAAAAGTACATGTGAGCAGCTTCAAGACATAGACATACATGTCTGTTACCAGATGGTTGGGGGCCGCACAGAATGGTATCAAGGATTGCATGTTGCCCACGAGCCGCAGGTTGTGCCCCCCGTCCTAGAGGGAAGGAATCCGAAAGGCAACCATTGACACAAACAGGGGAGACATGGGCATGATATAGAATACATAACCAAGAAATAAAATCAGGTCCAAAGCCGAAGACTTTCAGGGCTGCCCCCAAACGAGACCTCTTCACTGAGTTAAAGGCTTTTGCTGCATCAAGAAATACTACTGCTCTAGAACCAGTGTGGGCATGACATGCCTGATGTTACAAAAAGCTAGTCTTATCAGGCAAGAAGTCAGTTAAGTCATGCTTAACCAAAGACTAAACAACCTTATTGATCCTGCCTGCTAATACCTTCACTAGAATTTTAATGTCCGTTTGTTGTAAGGAAATTGGTCGGTAGGAGTCACATTTAAGAGGCTCTTTACCAGGCTTTGGTAATACAATAAGTTTAGCATTTATATGGGGGGGGGGGGGCACACTGCCCACTTCTTGGGCTCTGGTAAATATGCCACTTAGTTGTGGTATGAGGGACTGCACAAATGTTTTTTTTAGAACTTCGATGGCAGACCATCTGGACCCCGTGTTTTACAGTTTTTCAAGGAAACAATGGCTTTCATAATATCTAGTTCTGTACTGGTAGCATGAAGGAACGTTCGTTAGTCAGCGGTAAGCTGTGGTAATGGAACATGGCCAGAAAGGCACATGCCTCAAGAAGAAACACCAGTCCTAATACATTCCCATGTTTGATTCATTTAAACGCTGCTGTGCTGAGAAGGAGAAACCTCATGTTTTGGTGGGGTTCACAGTCGTCGGACCATCACCAATCCTAATGTTATGGCATATTCTAGTGATTTTCAGTGACGTTTTGTGGTGGGAATAGCACTTTAGTTTTCAGATTTTGAACTTTCAGTGCAATGGTAAATATGTTTATTCAATGGCTACTTATGTCAGCAGATATATTTATCCTAACTTTACTTTTTGTTTCATAACTTTTATGTATTGCCCCTCTATTCTTGCTAATCTACTGGAGTAAGATGTTGACATACTAATTTTGTTCTTTTCTTTCAGGGCTATGATGTTAAACCTCTCTGTAGCCTGTAATCACAGTCATTTTGCAAGACTCTTTCAGAGGCAGCTAGTTCAGGTAAATAGCATCTATTGGGGTCTTCTGAATTTTGCACTGTTTGACCCCTTAACTACCAACATCATACTTTCCAGAAATGGTAGACTATTTGGTTTGGAAGCACAATTATAATTTCATGTCCAGCTTAAAGGGAACCTGCCACATCTGACATATGCAAATGGTGCCTTTAGTGCTCACAGCACAGAAGCTCCGCTCCATTCACTGCCCCCTATCTCAGACCATTGACAGGGCCAGGCAGTAGTTCCTAATTAAATCTGCCCTGTCAATCAACTGCTCGAGGGAGGGGTTGTGCAGTGAATGGAGCAGAGCTTCTATTCAGTAAGTGCAACGGCCGCAACCCTCATTACATTCAAGGAATTATTTGCATATTTCCAATAAGCTAATCTTATCTGCAAGGGAGCCATAGATCGCTATAAGAATGACACAGTTGGAATCGGGTGACCTTAGCCGATGTGGCACTATGCTGCGATGCATAGGCACATAGCTGATGACGGATTCCTTTAAGGGCAAAATATTGCAGTGCCATGTCTACATTACACACAACAGAAAAATATTGTGCCAATTGGTTAATAGCATCTCGTGCAGTATTCACTAGAGAAGTACCATTAGTAGTAATGCTTTACCCTGGAGAATAATTAATACTTTTCAGCAATAGAAAAACTCAGCAACTCTCACCTGGTCTTATGTGCTGTGAGCACGGATAAGGGTCCTGGACTGTACAGACCCACGAAGTGCAAAAAAACTTTTTCAAAATCGAGCTCTTTACAGCTAAGTTTCGTTCTTTATTGATGCGATAAAAATTCCAAGTACAGGTACGGACAGTAAATCCCTTCTACGCGTTTCAGGCTATAGCATAGCAGCCCTTACTTACTTTTCTCCAGGAATTATTTAAAAAGGCGACTAGCAAGTCGTCATTGAAAGTGACTAGGATGGCTTGTGTCGCTGGTCTGGGCCTTGCTTTATTACACTGTGTTCCAACACCTGGAATACAATGGAGAATGTTCCTGTCAGGCTACTCGGCCTACCAGCATATCACACCACAGAGGTCTTCATTAATATCTATTGTACAGCAGGAATTCCACCCTACAATAGATGGTAATGATGCAACCTGCCTACAGTATGCTGTGATTGCTGACCAGCATTACAGGAATGGGCAGCAGGGTTGCGTCATTATTATAGTGATGGTGCAATCCTGCTCCCAGTTCCTGTCAGGATGCTTATCCATGATGTAATATTATTGTCAGGATTGCATCATTACTATTTATTGTATAGCAGAGTTCCTCCTCTACGATATATAGTAAGGATGACGTTCTGTGTGCTATATGCTGTCAGACTGAGCAGGCTGACAGGAACACTCAACACTGTATTGCAGGCCCTGGAGCAAAGAGTGTAGCGAGGCCACACCTCAACAACTCAGCAGCTGGATGCAGCCTTCACATTCTCTGGTGAATTGATAGCAGCCTTTTAAATAATTAACAGGGAACAACTTTATTAGTTGCTTATTATGTCTATTAATGTTATCTTTCATTTTATTCTATTCAGATGTGCAAGGGACCTACTGGAGGGATGGGAGGTGTTGGGAGTGGTGATAATCCTGACCAAGATGTACTCAACATGCTTGGGTCTGATAACCTTAACAAATTGAAACGTCTACAGGAGAGATTTGTGACTCCTCAGAGTGTTGGTGGCCCTTGTCCTCCTCCTTCTTTTCCTGGATACCAGGAGTTCTTCAGAGACTTTATTCTCAGTGCTGGAAAGTAAGTGCTGCTGACACTTTCAACTTGCTAAAGGAATGCGTTATCTCTCTGATGTACAGTGTTACGTGATTGAAACCTGGCATGAACCTGTCAGCAGAATCAACCCTATTAAACCTGGCATGTTTCCTGCTAGGATTGATCCTGTTGATTGAGATAACTGTCTTGTGAAAATCGGTTTCACCCCAGAGAAAGACTTTTAGGGTGTCATTTATTAAGAGCGGCGTTTGAGATGCTGGTCTTAATAAAGCCCTGCGCTGGCAGTCCACCGCTGCTTCTCACATGCTGGCGTATATTTAGGCATCTTTCTACGCCTAAGGCTACATTCACACGACCGTATGTGTTTTGCGGTCCGCAAATTGCGGATATGCAAAAAAAACTTATGATGAGAATGGCATCCGTTTTTTATGAGGACCCATTGTAACAATGCCTATCCTTGTCTGCAAAACTGACCTGAATAGTACCTGTTCTATTTTTCGCTTGTATCATTGGGGGACACAGAATACCATGGGTATAGCTGCTGCCACTAGGAGGTGACACTAAGCAAAAAAAGTGTTTGCTTCTCCTCTCAGCTATACCCCTCCTGCAGACACTGAGCTAATCAGTTTTGGCTTAGTGTACGTAGGTGGCAGACGTTTGCCAAGGTCTGCCAAACTTTTTTTCCTTTTTTGTTTTTCAGGTTTGGGCTACAGGTGGGCTCTCACCACCTGTTTTTCCCACACTTGAGGGGGGAGATTAGCGGGTCCTCAAGCCCGCTGCTCGTTTCCCACCTCTGGAAGAGAAAGAGGAACAGTTCTCTAAGTGAACACAGCAATATATGTTGTTTCTCTAGACCTTGGCCCCTGTATCTGGTTTTCTACTCGGGGCATCGGTATGCCCCGCTCCTCTCGTTTCCCAGTGCACCCCGTTCCCTCCCTACATCGCCGCCCCAACCGGAAGTTCTTCCGTTCGGCCCTGCCTGTATTCGAGGCCCGGGCTCTGTGGCCTACTAGGCCGCATCCCCCAGCTTGTTTCGGTGTCGGGATCTGTATTTTCAGAGAACGAAAATTTCACTCCCATTCCTATGCCCCACCAGCTGCCCAATAAGCTCTGCCCCTGCCTTCTGCTTAGCCCCTTCCCTGCCTCAGTACTGCTGTTCTGAGGAAAGAGCCTCCTGGGCTCTCTGCTGAGGCTTACAGTGCTGGTCATTAGTACAGTTGGATGTGGGTGCAGTTTCCCTAGCTCTGTTTTGTTAGAAAAAAACCTTCTGGACCTAGTTCCCACACCATTCTGTAGGCAGAATTTCTTTACCCTACCGCTGGATACATACGACCTATAGCGTAAGCGGAATCCTGGCACTACCGCTGGATACCGCATCCTCTGTAGCTTACCCTTCTGTAGGCGGAATAGTTACATTACCACTGAATTCCGTGAGTCCTGTCACATTACCTTCTCTCCTTAGGCGGAATATGTGCGTTCACCGCTGGTCCCTGTACATTCTGTAGCATACCCTCCTTTCATGGGCAGAGTAATTGCCCTTACAATGGATACCGTACAGTCTGTAGCATTACCCTCCTTCCTTAGGCAGAGTAATTGCACTTCCACTGGGTACTGTATGGCCCATAGCATTGCCTTCTTTCCATGGGCGGAATATTTACACCACCACTGGATACCATACATCCGGAAGCATTGCCTTTCTTCCAGAGGCGGCATAGTTTCACTACAACTGGATCCTATGCTTCCGGTAGCATTACCCTCCTTTCGTAGTGGGAGTATTTGCACTTACTCCTACGTACACTGTGCATTGTGTAGCATTATCCTCCTTCTATAGAATAATTGCACTACCACTGGATCCTGTACAGACAATCGCATTACCCTTCTTCCATAGACGGAGTAATTGCTTCCACCGGATACTATACGTCCTGTTGCATTGCTCCCTACGCAGGCGGAGTGATTG
This sequence comes from Bufotes viridis, assembly GCA_033119425.1. NCBI lineage: Eukaryota > Metazoa > Chordata > Amphibia > Anura > Bufonidae > Bufotes > Bufotes viridis. The sequence goes on from CM065599.1 coordinate 27,341,012, forward strand.
CATTAATGCTGTATATCATCTGTCATGTTGGTTTCCCCCCTTATATAGGTGGTTTAGTTGCACCGCAGTCGCATACTGTAGATCCTGTAACATTATTCTTCTTCTATAGAATCACTGGATCCTGGACAGACTGTCACATTACCCTCCTTCCTTAGGCGGAGTATTGCACTTTCACCAAATACCATACGTCCTGTTGCATTAACCTCTCCGCAGGCAGAGTAATTACTCTCATACGGGATATCATCTGTCCTGTCGGCTTTCCCCCTTCTATTGGGGGATTAGTTGCACCACAATTGCGTGCTATAGATCCTGTAGCATTACCCTCCCCCCATTGACTGAGTAGTTGCACAACCAGTAGTGCTTGCACTACCAGTGGACGCTGTACATCTTTCCGGTTCTCTCTTTCCGTCAGCGGAGTAATTCCTCTACCACTGGAAACTGTTCCTTCTATTACATTATCCTTCTTTCTTGGGTGGAGTAATTGCTTCAACATTGTCTGCCGGGACTACTCTCATTTGATCCTTGTTGCATGGCATTCCGTTCCATGGGTGGCCTATTGGCTAGACATGGTACCTACGATCGACTTAACCCCCATCATAGATGGTATTTTAGCACTACTGCTGGATTCTGTGACTGCTTCACACTACCCCCTTCCTAAGGTAGTCTTAGTTTGGATTGGTGTCTGGCGCCTATGTGGCAGCCTCTGTCTTCCAGGTCGGCCTGTAGCTCTAACAGGCCCTTGGCATACCTCATACCTTTCCTCGTGCCTTGAGTCCCTGTGAGGGGCAATCTCATTTTATTGATTGTCATTGGCACGCCCGGCGTCCACACTCCTTCCGTAGGTGGAACGTCTGCTCTGATTGCCAGTTTTCTTCCTTCTCAGGTGAAGTGTTGAGCTAGCACCAATTCTTGGTGGCTATTGCTGTAGTCCTCCTTTTCAGGTGGAGTCCATCATTGTTTCTATCGCCTCCCCCCTGTGAGGCAGTCTTTGTGCTGCCCATAGATATTCTGGCTACTCTGATTCCGTGGCTACTACCGCATGAATTCTTCCCAGGGGGAATTTTTGCGTTAATCCTTCAACTGCGGCTTACGTGACGCATGGGTAGGAGACACTATATTTATGGTTTTCTCCACATCCCCTACCTCCATGTGGAGTATCGGCCCTGGTTTTCCGGCGGTATCTACACAGCATTCCTCCTTCTAGGCATGCTGCCTTCGTGCTAGTTGTAGTTGTGATCGTGTCTATATTTCCTTCTTCCACAAGGGGCACTTTGCTTATGTTCTGCCATGACACCCTGCGGCTGAGGGGTTTGCTCACTTCTGCTGGGCATTAGTACATTTTCTGTACCTTGTATAACCTACCGATTTTCTATGGCGCTGGCTTATCGCCTTGTTCCCTTTACATGTACCACTTTGCCTCTACAATCTACTACGGTGACAGCATCAGCATTCCCTCCGTGTGGAGTTTGGGTATGCACTTATTCAGTTTGCATATGTAAATTGTCTACATGGCTCCCCTCACTGGGTCGAGCGGTCGTACTACCCTTTTTGTCTCCCCTAAGTGCTGGTTTTCTACTAACCCACCTCGGCTGCTTCCACTTCTCCCCTTCCGCAGGGCGAGTAGTTGCGCTCCCCCACATACTGTTACTGCCTGCTCAGCCAGTGTTACTAGCCATTGGGTTCTCGTATGCCCCCTTTCTGTTGTGGGGTGCCTGCGAGGGTGGTGTTGGTTCTGTTACCAGTTTTTGTCTGGGGCTCTGTGGCGTTCGGGGTCCACACTCCCTTCCTGGCACAATATTTTTCCTATCTCTGGTTCCTGACTGCAGCTTCCGATTAGGTCTGCCAGTTCAGGCAGCCTTCCATGGAGTATCAGACGGCTTCTCTCCTCTCTTGTTCTGGAATTTAAGGTCCTCCTCTACATTCCTCTGCTTACCACATTGGCGTTTTCCCTGGGGGAACATTCTTATGAAGAAACCCCCTCGGCCGTAGGTCTGAAGGGGACGTTTTTGTTCCCGGAGGACACACTTTGTCAGGTTACTCCCCAATTTTTTTTGTCCGTTTTGGTTCGTTTCCCTTTTGGGTTTCTTCACTCTCTCAATAATTTTTTTCTTGTGGGCCATTCTCATGCCTGACTTCCAGGTTCTCTAGCCCTGACTTGTTCGTCATGGTCCCGCTGAAGTGTTCTTCTCTTCTGGCAGTCCGGTATGGTGTGTGAGTCCTTTGCCTTCGGGCATCCCTATTTCTTTCCCCATGGGGGGCAAGTTTTGTCACATCTGCAGTTCTTTGGCCCTTAATATCCAGATGCCAATTTTAGTTCGTCTTCTTCCAATCAATATTCCACTGAGTGGTTTTTTTTTTTTTTCTGGGGTTTTCATCCATGGGCATCATTCCTTAGCTGCCTTTTGGATCCAGGCTGCGCATTTCTCTCCTGTATCTTCCGCAATTGCTCCGTTGCTTCTGGTGACTGTCTTGTCTTCATTCTTGTCTATCCTGTGGATATTCTGTATGCTCTCCACTTCTTCTGAAGTCTCCAAGCCATGACTTATATTCTCTGGGCTGTTCTTTCTTCTGCGTATTCAGCCGCTCTCTGGCTGGCCTTCCGGGGAATGGGTCTTCCTGTCCTTTTTCATGGTTCCTGGCGTGTCTTTCCTCCGCATTTCTGTGCGGAGCCTTATGACCGGCCTTGGATTCGTTCTGTTCTTGTTCCCTCCCCATGGTACTGCTCATTAACGTCCCATGGTCTTCCGTGTCCCCCAGTGATATGAGCGAGAAAATAGGATTTTTTGTGCGTACTTGTAAAAACCCTTTTCTCGAGTTCATTGGGGGGCACAGCTCCCAACCAGTATGTACATTGCTGGTTCTCCTAGCTGGGTCCTTTTGGTTCTAGATCATGACCCATTTTCGACCTTTCTTACTTTTTATTGTTTTCTGTTGGCTTCTCCTGGCCGCTCCTTCTGCTTCCATACAAACTGATGAGCTCAGTGTCTGCAGGAGGGGTATAGCTGAGAGGAGGAGATAACACTTGTTTTGCTTAGTGTCGCCTCCTAGTGGCCGCCTCCTAGTGGCAGCAGCTATACCCATGGTCTTCTGTGTCCCCCAATGAACTCAGATTTTACAGGTAAGCACAAAAAATCTTATTTTTTTTGTGGGGCTACGGAACAGACATACAGATGCGCAGAGCACACAGTGTGCTGTCCACATTTTTTGCGGACCTATTAAAATGAATGGGTCTGCATCCTATCCCCCCAAAAAACTGAACTGACACGAAGACAAAATGCGTTTGTGTGAATGTATCCTAAAACAGGCTTATAGAAAAGGATGAATGAGACTTGCATCCGTTCGTACGGACCTTTAGTCACAATAATGGTTCTATGTAAGGGTGCTATCAGTCACCCAACAAATGAGTAAATGCTTGTTCGTAGGGTGATCACATCCTACATACAGCAGCTAATGTCCTCCTTTGTCAGCAACAGACCAACTTGTGTAAACAGAGATGTGCTGGTGACAGGGAAACAAATATGGGGACGAACGATCATGGTAACCATACATCCCAGATCTCTGAATGCAGCATACAAGCTGCAATGATCCTGTGTGCCTATGAGAATTCATTCCTGATCATTGCTGGCTCTGTCTGCCCAGATTAAACATGTCTTGTGGCGCTATGCACTGTTTAAACACTAAAGTTGGCCGTGCATATGAAATAGTTAAAGCTATTTGTTCCAACACCACCAATATGCACACAGGGGACTATGCCAACCTGATAGCTGCTTATCTTCTGCAGGAACAAAGGATCTGGCATTTTGAAATTTAACATGCCTGATCCCTTTCTCTGCTGGGGTATTTGGCAGGCTTTAATCTTGTGTATGGCAGACTTAACACTAAAGGGGGGGGGGGGGGGCTAGATTTATCAAACTGGTGTAAAGTCAGTAGCAACCAATCAGATCCCTCCTTTCATTTATCGCAGCTCCTTTGGAGAAAGAAGGGTGGAATCTAGTTGGTTGCTATGGGCAACTAAGCCACTTCTACTTTACACCATTTTGATAAATCTCCCTCTTAAGTGTTTTACTTTAACATGTCTTGCATATTTTGCAGCATATGTAATATAGCAACTGGCTATTTGGTGATGTTATGGATATCTAGATTTAAAATTACTGGGCATATGCCTCTCTTTGACGAGTCTTCATTTTGCTGATGCAGCTACCAGTTTAATCAGCACCTAATGGATAGTCTGTGCCAAGAAATACAAGAGCTGGATGCAAATTCCATTGTGGGCCATGAGACAACAGATGTGGAGTCGGATATGGAAGAACAGGTAACATTATTTTACTTTCTATACTGCGCTCACTTCCAGAACTGCTGTAAATGTGGCGTGTGCAAGTCGGGAAATCTCATTAGAATTGCACTATAAGGGTCCATTCACACGTCCGTGTGTGTTTTGCGTATCCACGGATCCGCAAAACACGGACATCGGCGATGTGCGTTCCGCAATTTGCGGACCGCACATCGCCGGCACTCTCATAGAAAATGCCTTTTCTTGTCTGCAATTGCGGACAAGAATAGGACATGTTCTATTTTTTTCGGGAACGCAATTGCGGACCCGGAAGTGCGGATCCGCAATTGCGGACCCGGCCGGGACATCGTCTGTCCCCATTGAAACTAATGGGTCCGCAATTCCGTTCTGCAAAATGCGGAACGGAATTGCGGACGTGTGAATGGACCCTGATAGTCCTTTCATGCAGGCAGTTAGACTCAGTCGTGAAGTCTACGGGTGTGTTCACGTGGCCGTAAAGAGCTGCAGGAAAATGTTACCTGCGGACTTTGATGAGGGTTTGCTGCTCTTTTCACCTATACTTTGCATAGTGAAATACAGGGTAGAAACTCACAGTCTAAATTAACTTGCTACTGATTTAATTTCCGCACCGCATGTCAAATCAGATGCAAATCTTTCCATTAGTGTTGAGCGAAGCGAGCTTCGGATGCTTAATTCGACGTCACTTCGTTCTTAACTTCGGATTAATGTAGAACGCACATGGCCGGTGTCCGTGTTTTGCGGACGTGTGAATGGATAAAAGGAAGGCTTATCTACAGATTAGAATTTTTTTATGTTGCAGTCTACTGATGGTTCAATAATATCTGGCTGTTTCCACATGTTTTAGGATGAAAAAGTACGCTTTGCTTCAATTCTACTGACTCTACGGCTTCTGGCAAAGTTTCTGGGGTTTGTGACTTTCTTACCCTACAGGACCACAGAAACTCTCTCCAGAGAATTACAGGAATCTGCAGTTTCCTTAAGGAACCAGGTAATACATGTAAAGACTGGACTTTATGCTTAGAAATTACTACAATAATAAGCAGCAACACTTTAATTTTTCTTTTTTTATATAAATGATGGATTTATTTTCCTTTTGTAGACATCTCCCAGTAGTGTGTTATTTGAGTACATGACATTTTTTTTTCTTCTTCCCCAGACCCTCCCAATGTTAGATGTCTTGCAGTTGCTCAAACGCTCCATACAGCACCATCGTACAGTGTTGACTGTTCCTTGGGCAGTAGAATATCTGTCATTGGTGGATTGTGTTGCCCCGTTCCTTGATTATTACAGAAAAGTGTTCTGCCTTTTACTCCATCTATACAGGTGATGAGAACAGCAGTGTGAACTTGACGTGATATAGTCTCTTCAAGGACTTTATTTTATTTCTCTTGCTAAAATAGCACCAGTATATTCCACAGCACTTTACAGACATTATCATCACTCTCTGTCCCCAGTGGAGCTCACAGTCTCAGTATCCCTGATGTCAAAAGAAGGATCGGCACTCAATCTTGATATCCATGCAAATATATTCCTTTATTGCCACATAACTGTGACGCGTTTCGACACCACACAGTGCATTTATCAAACAGTGTCTCAGTATCCCTATCAGTATGTATTTGGACTGTAGGAGATAAACCCACACAAACATGGGTTAAACATACAAATTCCATGCAGACATTGGATTTAAACCGAGAAGCCCAGCGCAGAATTTTATTTTATTTTTTAAGAATGGGGAAGCTGATGTCCCTTGGGCCCATCAGAGGACTTCAGGGTCCTGTTTTATTAGGGTTCTATTATTGTCAGAGCTTGGGCCCACTGGAAAAACTTCTTGCCCTGAGCATGAGCCATTCTGCCCTGAAAAGGAATATAAGAAGCACTCCCACAAAAATCTTTATTCTCTGACCTATTAGAAGGGTACATGATGTAAACTGTAGGTGAAGGTAACCTTACCAGTGACTGTATTTGTGAGTTATAACCTCCCCTCTGATCCTCAGCTGTGTCATGTGACCAGCACTCTGATCTCCAACGGACACAGGACAGGAAGTCGGTTACTTCTCTATTCATTCCTATGAGACTGACATTGAGGCTCCATCAGGAATACATAGAGAAACTGACTTCCTGTGCACACATAAGATGCTGTGTTATTTGGAAAGTCAGTGTTGGTCCAATGACACAGCTGAGGAGCAGAAGGGAGGTTGTAACTCCCAAATACAGACACTGGTAAGAAAATGACCTTCACTCCAGTTTACATCATGTACCTTTCCAACAGTCAATTGAAGAAGAAAAAAAGAATGTAGCAGTGGAGCGCCAAAGGCTGAAGAAAAGGTAAAATGGTGAATAAAACACCAATGGGTGTATCAGAGGTCCCCAGATTAGGTTTGTAAGATATCCAATTAATCCTAAGTAACAGGCCAGAAGGCAACAAGTGGCTGCAAAGAGATGGGGCCTTGTAGCCCAAATGGTGGGTGATGATTAAAAATGCAGGATGGGTAGACAATATTCCTATATGGGAATTGGTCTCCCCCCTGTGTAGTGGTAGTATAAACCGTGGATTGTGTTTATTAATCCATGGATAAAAAGAGAAACAGTTAAATTACATATCTGATACGTGATTCGTTCCACTCAGGACGATGGACAATGAAAGATGTCTTACTCACTTCAGGGCGGATGGCGCAAGATTAAGCTCAAGACACTTGCCGCCAGTCCTCCCTCGCCAAGATCACGTGTAGAATGGTAGTTCTCATGTGGTCCCTCCAACAGATGACCTGGTGGACTCCACCTTGCAGACAAAGAACTTTAGTCAATAAAAACTCAACGCGTTTCGGGGTTCTATAAATTCCCCTTCTTCAGGAGCAATAAAATAACAGGTCAGAGAATAATTTTTTTTTGTGAGAATGCTACTTTAATAAACTTCACTTCCAACTTTTTGTAATGTAAGGAATTCCTTAGGCATGAGGTAATCTATGGCTGTTACACTCTGACTGTAATTTATTCTGTAATACGTATTATTGCATGACTGCTTTGTGTAGTAGTATTGTAATATTTGTGCTGTCAGAAGCAGTTGACTTATTTCTCTGTATTTTGCCTTTTTTTGTAAAGGAATAAATTGATCCTGACAGATGAGAAAGAGATGAGCTTCTTAAACAAGCTGCTGCTTCTTGCGGTTCTAGGCTGGCTTTTCCAGGTACCATATTTACAACTGTACAGTATTACTTTTGGGCATCCATAGTATGTTTTCTCATGTGGTGTGTCTTGTTCTTAAGGTGCCAGTGTTGTCAGATGAATTGTTTTTCAACAGTGAAGCTGTTCAGGATGAGATTTCAGTGGAGTTGATGTTGTCCGTACAGAGGCTGGTAAGCGTTTTCACATATACTTATTGTGTAGAAGTAAAGTTCTTGGTTTAACCTTTTAGGTCATGTTATTATATGTCCTATTCATTCATTTCTCATTTTAGTTTTTTGAAAAGTTTGATGAAGATCAATAAGGCTGCAGTTACTTGTCCCTCAAGTGTAATTCTAATGTAACATTGGTGTGCCATATTTGCAAGTGATATCTGGGAGGCAAAAACCGCCTTAACAGGGGCAGTATGTTGCCTGCGATTATGGAATATGTTTACAACCATTTACCATTAGGTAGCTCAATCCAGATATAAAGATTAAGGGGCACATTTATGAAGACTGACATTTTTGATGCCGGTCTTAATAAGCCCCTGTGCTGGCAGTGGATCTGCCGAAGTTATGTAGAGGCGCTGGCCTCTACATAACTTCAGCGTATCCACTGCTGATTCTAAATGTAGGACAGCCTCCTTGCAGTCTTATATTTAGACCATTTTCTATGCCTAAACCAGGCATAGAAAAGCGTTACTTTCTTTGTAAAAATAAAATAAAAAATACTTTCCTGTAATCTTAAAAATGTTATTTTTTTAATCTTGATGCAAATGAACAGTGGGCAGGGTAGTGCCATTTGGTGTACCTTCACTCTGCAGTCCAGCGCATTCCCCTCTGGCTTGATTGCCAGGGCCAGGCTTACCCTGTGTCATCGTTCGGAAATGTTGTGCCAATTGTTGAAAGATCAGTACATGTGCAGTTCAGTTCATTTTGGCCAAGTGCTCTTCAGCTACAGGACTGATGTGACATTAATCAGCCTCTTGCTTCTAAAGCTCGAAATACCCATAGTTGTGCCCCCACCCCTCACCACATACAAACTGAGTTTACCAAAACTATTAGAGGGAGATTTATCAGGACCGGTGCTTTCCGCGTCCTCTGTGCTGCTGTAGGATGAGCCTAATTTATGATCAGGAGCAGGTCTTGTCATAAATTAGGCCCATCCTCCGGCAGTCTGTGCGCCCATCAATAGCTACCGTATATTTCTGCCTTTATTTGCACCATAAAACTGGTGTAAATGAAGATACATTTGTCTCTGCTTTTGGCCACACCCCTTTCCCACCCTTGCCACCACCCCCTTTTCAAAAAAGTGACTAGGACAGCGTAAAAAGAGGCATAAACACACAGCTTGCGAGTTTTTAAAGCCTAATTTTTGGCACTAGGGAGATACATTTTCTCCTGAAGGTTTAGTTGGCAAACCTACAAGTTTTGTACCCTAATGTCTCTTTCAGCCATGTTATTCCCTGTTTCAGCGGCACAGCTAGATGCATTTCTCCCTGAAGCAGTGGGTGTCTCCCTGCTGTTGAATATGCCAGTACTGTGTGCAGTGACCTCACTTCCCACTATGTTTTTCTTCTTGGGAGCTCAAATAGCTGATAGCAAAGGGGGAAGATCAGATTTTAGGTTCATGGGAGTGAGCAATGCAGCATCTTCAGTGTTTTACTTGGGGCAACCCATGCAGACATATATAGTAGCCACAATGCAGGGAATTGCAGCTTTGTTTCATTCAATACCTTGTACTGTCACTACTGTATGTTCAGGTGAAGCAATAAAGTTATGGATAGTGCTTAAATAGAGACCACCATCGATCTGATATTGAAGGTCTGTCCTAAGAATAGGCCATAAAAATGCTGATACTGGAGAACCCCCTTGATTAGTGTCTAAGGCTGCTTTCACACTAGCGTTATTATTTAACAGTATCGAGATCCGTCATAGGGTCTCAATACCGGAGAAAAAAATGCTTCCGTTTTGTTCCCATTCATTGTCAATGGGGACAAAACGTAACTGAACAGAAAGGAATGCTCTGAAAAGCATTCTGCTCCGTTCTCATACCAGAGAGCAAACCGCAGCATGCTCAGTTTGCTCTCCCTCCTGGAATGCGGAGCAAGACGGATCCGTCATGACCCACAATTAGAGATGAGCGAACTTCTATTTTTAGTTCAGCGTCCAAAGTTCGGGTTCGGGTTATCGTAGCATCCCGTTATGGATTCCGCTACCGCGGACCATAACGGCATTTGGAATCCATAAGGGTCTGCTTCGTTGAACCCGAACCTTGGACAACCCTAAGGACCTGGGGTGACGTCACCGTCATGTGATCAGTGCAGGGGGCGTGGCTCAGCACTGGATCACCTCTTATCCAATCCAGTGCTGAGTCACGCCCCCTGCACTGATCACATGACGGTGACGTCACCCCAGGTCCTTAGGGTTGTCCACGGTTCGGGTTCAATGAAGCAGCCCCTTATGGATTCCAAATGCCGTTATGGTCCGCGGTAGCGGCATTCATAACGGGATGCTGCGATGACCCGAACCCGAACTTTGGACGCCGAACTAAAAATAGAAGTTCGCTCATCTCTATCCACAATGCAAGACAATGGGGATGGATCCGTTTTCTCTGACACAATCTAACACAATAGAAAACAGATCCGCCCCCATTGACTTTCATTGGAGTTAATGACGCATCCGTCTTGGCAATGTTAAAGATAATACAACCGGATCTGTTCATAATGGATTCAGACGGTTGTATTATCAGTAACGGAAGTGCTTTTGCTGAACCCTGCCGGAATCAGAAAAAACGTTAGTGTGAAAGTAGCCTAAGATGAATCTATAATGTGTTTAATAATATTTCTGTTGTTTTAGGACAGCGTACCATTGGTGGATCAACAACTGTTATACAACTGTTGTCCTTATATTGGTGAGTATTACTTTTCACGTTGTTGATGAGCACAAACTCTTGTGGTTTGCTGATTTTCATAGTCTGTCTTTTTTTCTTTTTTTTTCTTCTGGCATATTATAATAATTTCTTCACTGTTTCAGAGGAATACACACACAGCAGATGTAGAAATTTCTGTGACTGTCCAATTTAGAGATGAGCGAATTGAAGCATACAAAGTGGAATTCGATCCGAAGTTTAGGAAAAATGAGCTGAGCTTAGGGAGAGACATGGCAAGCGCTAGGGACAGTGTTTCAGAAAGCTTTTAATTGTATAATATTGGATAGGGAGAGTGCAGGGCAATATAGGCAAAGTTTTTAGACACTGTTGGGAGACTGCAGGGACAGTGCAGGCTATGCGTAATCGCCATGTGCATCTTGTTGAACTGCTACACCATTCATTATGTTATACATAGACTTACTGTGCATCAGACTCAGTCTCAACAAGCGGTCTCATACACTGGCACGTTTATCTAGTTCACCTGCTACGCCATTAAAGGGATATCTCACTTCAGTAAGTGGCATTTTTCATGTAGATAAAGTTAAAACAAGGCACTTACTAATGTATTGTCTCCTTTTCTGGCTGGAATCATTTTTGCATCACATTATACACTGCTCGTTTCCATGGTTACAGACCACCCTGCAATCTATCAGTGGTGGCTGTGTTTGCACATTATAGGAAAAAGCATCAGCCTCTCTGGTGGCCAGGACTATGGGAGCGCACATAGGCTGGTGCTTTTTCCTACAGTGTGCAAGCACAACCACCACTGCTGGATTGCAGGGTGGTCTGTAACCATGGAAATGAGCAGTGTATAATGTGATGGAAACATGAATCCAGCCAGCAAAGGAGGCAATATGGAGAATCACAGTACATTAGTAAGTGGCTTGTATTAACTTTCTCTGCATGATAAATGCCACTTACTGAAGTGAGAGAACCCCTTTAAGACTTAATCTGTTGAATGAATCTGTTGCAGGTTGAATCAATCGCGGTGTAGGGCATAGAGTAATCTAACTGAACGTTGTCCACATTGATTAATAGAAAACCAAATCTATTAGTCCCTGATTCACAAATTGGGGGTGATACACCTGTCTCATTCTATTTGTGGTGTGTCCAGATTGATTAATAGATGAGCAACCCTATTCCGATGAATGCATTTCTCTAGTCGCAGACAATTCTGCAACAGATCTGCCATATGTGAAGCTGTGAGGGCACAGCCTTGGGGCTCTTTCACACGAGTGGATCCCTTTCGTGGAATCCGTTGCGTGAAAGACAGCCAAGCCCCGCTCTGGACATCAGAGACATGGAGCAGTGACATGACTGATAATGCTCCGTGCCTCTCTGTGATGTTTTTACTACAAAATCACAGTGACAACTTTATCTCACTGTGATTTTGTAGTAAAAAGGTCACAGAGCGGCACGGAGCATTATCAGTCATGTCACTGCTCCGTGTCTCTGCTGTCCAGAGCGGGGCTTGGCTGTCTTTCACGCAGCGGATTCCATTCACGGGTTCTGCTCATGTAAAAAAGCCCTTACAATGCGACCTAAGTAATGTCTTATTTCTGTATATTTACTATATTAAAAAAAAAACGCAGAGTGACGCAGACTTATGATATTGCATGCCTTAGATTTAATTGATTCTAAATAGACAAGTCATGCTACGCCCCTCAGACCTTACACTATGACAGACTGTACCAGTTTTGGAGTGTTCCTTTTTGGATCCACTAGCCAGCTATGTATTTATTTTGAAGAGGTTTCTCATTTATTTTTTTCACTATTGTTGGACACACAGATTCATAATGTGTGGTTCTGTGTTCTAAAAAAAAAAATAACAAAATAAGATATGCTCACCTTTTAAAAGTCCTGCAGCTGCAGTGTCCCTGCAGTTTCCAATCCCCGCTGTCCAGAAGTGATAATGTCCTTTTTGTCCTCATGTGACTGCTGCATCCAGTCAGTGGCCCCAGTGGTCACATGTACATGGCACGTGACTGCTGAGGCCAGTTGGTCGGCATGAACAGCATGTGACCACTGAGCCCAGGATATCATCAGTTTTGGATCATAGGGATCAGAAAGGCAGTGGTGGCGCAGCAAGACGTTTAAAAGATGTGTATAGCTCATCTCCTCATCTCAGAATATCTTGGACAATGTCTTTAAGACATATTTATTTGACATAAATAATGGTACGATTCGATTGCTGCTGAGGGGAGAAAAACCTTTAACGATTATTCTTGGCCCTCTGATGGTATCTATCCTACAAAGATTTGAATAATATTTGAGGTCGTGCAGCGCCAATGAAAAAAAAATGGCTTCTGTCATCAGGCACATGGTTACTAAACTGGCTGATTTTAGACATGTGCTAATGTCAGCTGAGCTGAGGTTTGTCCCTTCTTTATATGTGCCTCTGTTTTTGTGAAAAACAAACTTTTATTTTATGCAAACAAACCTCTAGGAGCGACGGGGGCGTTGCCTCTACTCCTAGAGGCTCTGTTCTCCCTCCTCTGGCCACGCCGTCATCATGCTAAATGAGTGTTCATATCATCCTGCCTGACCATGTCAATCAGCATGTTGAGGGTGTGGCCAGAAGAGGGAGAGCTGAGCCTCTAGGAGTAGGTGCCACGCCCCCATTGCTCATAGAGGCTCGTTTGCATAAAATAAAAGTTCATTTTTCTCAAAAACAGAGGCACATAGAAAGAAGGGACAAAGACTATTAGCTTCAGCTGACATTAGCACATGTCTAAAGTCAGCCAGTTTAATTACTATGTTCCTGATGACAGAAGCCCTTTAATGAGTCTCTATTAAAACACCTGGTAACAAAACCTAATCCTCCAGAAAAGAGCACAGTAATGATTTTTCTACCATTAAATATTTTTAGTTGACTGAACGTTTGTAATAAATTCAGTTATTTTTTTTATTTTTGTTGCAGGTGAACTGAAGAAATTGCTTGTTTCTTTTGTGGCTGGCTGTGGAGCAAAGAATGGGGGTTTCATAAGAAAAATCACTCCCACTGCTGCAGAACCTCTGATGCCAAAACCAATATTATCGCAAAAAAAACTTCAGGTAAATTATCTTCCTCCTTTTTATCTTCTATATTTTATTCTCCACATTTATCTGAGAAAACCATCTAAGAATCTTGTGTTATCTAACTTCTCTCGACAAGCAGTAATTGTCGGAGGAACCTGCATCTTACAGTGCAGCTCTCCATTTTCACCCTTTATGGTGTCCATAGGTTCCAGTAGGGCATATGTAAGGGATTGTTTTAGGAGAAAAATCCTTAAAGGGGTTGTGTGTATAAAGATAATGATGACCTATTCTCAGGATAGGTCATTATTATTACATCGGCGGCCTTCTATGTCCTGGAACCCCCGCCAATCAGCTGTTTCAGGGAGCTCTGGTGAGCGCAGCCGACTCCCAGTAGCTTTCGAAGCGCAGCGCCGTACGTAGTATAGTGGCGGTGCTTGGTATTGCAGCTCAACCCATTCACTTCAAAGGGGCTGAACTGCAACTAGGCCATGTGACTGATGTACGGTGACTTCTGTGGCCTAGCAAGAGGCTGTGGCACTCGCTGAGTGGTGCGGCCTCTTCAAACAGCCGATTGTTGGGATGTTTTAATGCTTTAAAAAAACAAAAAAATTCTTTACATCGCCATATTCATATACTTTTTTACAATATATTTTGTCTACGGAGCTGTTTGAGAACCCCCCCTTTTTTTTTTTTTTTTTGCAGTATCATCTGTAGTTTTTAATGATCATTTTTTTTGTTATGTATTATTTTTTTATCACTTTTTAATCGGTTTATTGTGGTGGGACGAGTGGTGGGACGAAGCCACCAAAAGACAGTGATTCAACCATTTTGATCTTTTACCGTAAGGAATAAACATAATAAACAATAATTCGATTTTTTGGACGCAGCGAATAATAAATGATGTTTATATTTTATTGTTTGGATATTTTATTATTTGGCTTTTCATATTTTTATTTTTACTTTATTTTTATTACCCCTAGGGGACTTGAACATGCAAACATTATATCACTTGTACTATAGACTGCAGTGGTTGCCAGCTTCCAGCCTTCTCCCAGTAAATGACCTCTCAGGTGATGTGATTGGAATGATCTCCGATCATGGACCCTGCTGGCTATGACGCCTGCCTGGCTGTTGAGCAGGTGCCACATTTAAAATTCCATGTTCTGCTGGACATGTACAAGAGGTTAATGGTAGAGTGCATTCAATTACCGCCAAAATAGTTGGATATATTAAAAGGTGTGTAAATACACAAAGGAAAGAAAGATCTGAACCTTGTAGATGCCCTAAACTATCCTGCCTGCAGCACAATGCCACCCTGGTGAGGAGGATTCTAGTTAGCTGAAAACTGTACTGTTAGGCTCTACACATATCCTAGCCAGGGAACATAATGTAATGGATAGATAGGAAAGTAGATCAATAATAATATAGAATGTGAGACTGACACCCAACGCTTTTCCCCCCACTAAATAAAGTGGGGTTCATCAGGGGCTACCAGTAGTATACAATAGCAAAACTCTACTTGTTACTGGAATCAGTGCTGTAACAAGTAGCGTGTACACTTAATATAAATGGACATCAAAACACAGAAAATAGATAGAATCCTCCTAGCCCACAGAAAACATGGGAAATGTAGGTACTGACAATAAAGAAAACATGGGCCAGATGTCATGCACGCTTCATAAAGACCACACATGCAGAGATATATGTAAGGCAATGCACTACATGAATGCATGGTCCCGATTGGCCATAGACCTTATAGGGAAAATTTCCTGGTGGGCCGATGCACAAGTGAATGGAGGGCCCAAGCCCTCTTCTCTGCTACAGGCCAGGTACATAATGAGCTCTCAGCGGTAATTAACCCTGTGCGACCACACATGCCTTCTAAATTCAACTGCTGTGGCCGCATCTCACCTCCTAAGCCCCCTGCTCCATATCTCAATCGGACACAACTGGAGGAGGACAGAAAATGGCAGCTATCGATGGCCACTTTTAGTTTTTTTTTTCCAGGGCCACTGTAAGTTCCCAGTCTGTCCCTGCATGAATGTATAAGTAGCATCACCAAAACATGACCCACAGCTCCATCAAATAAAGAACTAGCTACATATGCACACAGAGATCAAGATGAAGACATGAATTATACTTAGCTGGTAGGTGGTGTCATCATTGGTGCTCAGCGGAGATGTAGCCACGCTGTTAGAACTAGTTAAAAAGTGGTGCCAGTGATAGATTCTTGATGGAGACCGTATACCAGAACACGGTCGCCATCAGGGCTTCAGGAGCCGCGACTGTTCATGTACTGCTACCCAGAAGTTTAAATCAGCGTTAGGGCTCATGCACATGAACGTATTTTTTCAGTGTCCTTTTTTCTTTTTGTTTTTTGTGGCCCGTATGCGGAACCATTCACTTCAATGAGTCGCAAAAAAATGGAAATGGAAAGAAAATGTGCATTCAGTTTCCATATGTCCGCATGGCCGTTCTGCAAAAAGATATAACATGTCCTATTTTTGTCTGTTTTGCGAACAAGGATAGGCATTGTTACAATGAATCCTCAAAAAAAAAAAAGTCATCTGTATTTTTGGCGGACTGCAAAATACATACAGTCGCGTGCATGCGCCCTTATGCTGAGGAGGAAAGGCAAAGAATAGCATGAATGATCACAGTAAGGAAAAAAAAACACACGATTTTTGTATGAATGCAAGTCTTGAAAGTCTAGACTGCTTGTTTATCTGTTCACGTAAAAGGACCCTACAAGACAAATGGATTAAACGGTAAATTATATGTAAATCACTGATGAGATGATGGGCTTTATATTTTGTTTTGTACAGGCAGAACTGGAACAAGCATTCTTCCATAACCAGCCTCCATCTCTACGCAGATCTGTTGAATTTGTGGCTGAACGTATTGGGTCCAACTGTGTCAAACACATCAAGTAAGTGTTTGTACTTATGTACGTGGATTAACATCTTATACATCAATATAGCTTTAAAGTGAGTTCTACCCTTTTGTCTCATTTTTGGCGCATGATGGTGCATTTAAGACCCACCCATTTCCCATGAAACCGAATGCCATTTCCGATAAGCCGTGCCCCCTTGTCTGATGAGGTGCAAATGTGTCTAAAAGTATTAATTAATGTTTCGCAAGGATCATGCACTAGTTTTTTGGCACTAATCTGGTAGTAAATTTACCCCAGTGTATTTGACAGAGCTCACAGTTTAATTCTCCTAACTCACTATATACCCATTACAATCACATTAGGATTAACCTAAGCTTTTGTGATGTGGTAAGAGTCTGCCCAACAACCAGGGTTCCAGTGCTGTTAGCCATTGAGCCAGTCTGATACCCAATATAATTTGGTTTCTTTAATACGTTATGTGACCGAGACATTGCAGTATGAAATAAAACCTTCATAATGATCTTGTCTCTTGATTTCAGGGCGACTCTGGTGGCAGATCTTGTGAAACAAGCAGAGACTATCCTGAAGGACAAAGTGACAGAAGACAGTGCAGAAAATAGCAAGCTGCTGGACAGTGTGTGTGTCCAGCTCTGCGAGGACGGGCGGCAGGCTCTGCACAGAGGCCAAGAGTAAGCGCATAACTTACTCCTTTAGTGATTCATGTATTGTGCTGGTGTTTTATGAAAGTGCCATCTTAATTTTTTTTTACATACTCGGGAACCGTAAGTATATTTTTCATGCTTATCTGGTTTTGCACTTCAGCTCTTGCCATCCTCTTGGATTTTATCTGCTATAATTGTATCAGTTTGATGTTAGAAAATATAACAATCTAGTACATATGGGATACAGGGCACGTTTCTTCAATCCCCCATTATGTAGCATTACATTGGCGTAGTATTGGCCTATTTAGCGACATTTTATGTAAATCTTAATATTTATACTGGAGTGGACAAATTTCAATCTGTTGCTTGTGCCACGCTTTAATTCCCTGGCTAATAAAATAAAGCCCTTCTTGCTCCTAACGTCTTCAGTGAAGACGTTGTCTGTTCTTGGGCGAAGCATGGCATGAAATATTTGCTATAAACAGTGAGTGCTGTTAACATGCGGGTACATCGGTTACTTTTTCAGGCCAGGGCATGGACATTTGATT
Organism: Bufotes viridis; assembly: GCA_033119425.1. Classification (NCBI taxonomy): domain Eukaryota; kingdom Metazoa; phylum Chordata; class Amphibia; order Anura; family Bufonidae; genus Bufotes; species Bufotes viridis. The sequence continues at coordinate 27,358,538 of CM065599.1, forward strand.
CTCTCTAACTGGCAGTATATTCAATTCAACATTGCATGCTGTTGCCATAAGATGTCCTATTAACCAAGACTCCTTTATTTGTTTGCTATGTGCTGTGTCCTGTTGTCAGTCTGTGTTCTTACGCCTTATTTCATTTTATATCTAGCACGCTAAATTACTGGTAACAAGGTCAGTTTTATTAAACTGATTACATTTTTATATTCACTCATTCTTTGTAGATACTGCAAGAAAAATGCTCCAGAGGCTGTCAGAGCGCTGCTACCTGAGGAGACGTCTAAATGTGTGGGTAGATTTATGTTTATAATGGATTAACATAGCATTTCTTCATCACCTGCTGAAGTAACATATTATGGATGATATACCGTATATACTCGAGTATAAGCCGAGTTTTTCAGCACAAAATTTGTGCCGAAAAACACAAACTCGGCTTATACTCAAGTCATATACTCGAGACAGAGTGGGAGGAGGAGCGGGAGGAGGAGCTGGGGGCAGGCACTTGTGGCGGGGCCGGTGCGGGCGGGCGGGCGAGCGCAGCGTGACTGACTAATGTCACGTGTCTGCCCGGCCTGCTTTATGAATGAAGCAGGCGGCGCAGGCACTTGACGTCAGTCACGCTGCGCTCGCCCGCCCAGTCTGCCTGGAGTATTCAGTGCGGCATGTGAGGAGGTATTTAGAACAGAGGGGGCAAGAGTAATTGAATTTTAAAACTTTACAGGAGCAGTAATGGGGGGGAGGGGAGGGGGGGGGCTGTGGATGGCACTGTTATGGGATGGGGGGGGCTGTGAATCGCACTGTTATGGGATGGGGGGGGGGCTGTGAATGGCATTGTTATGGGATGGGGGGCTGTGGATGCCATCCACAGATCCCCCATAACAATGCCATCCACAGATACCCCCCATAACAGTGACATCCATTTCCACCTCGGCTTATACTCGAGTCACTACTTTTCCCAGTTTTTTTAGGGTAAAATTAGGGGGGTCGGCTTATACTCGGGTCGGCTTATACTCAAGTATATACGGTATATACATATTTATATACACACACTTATAAACACTTACCATTTAGAAAGCTAGCGTGGCATTTTTAAACTGCAGTTGATGCAATTGGGATGAATGCATTTTTCTCACTTGAACTTTCTAATTGAAAATTAATTTTTGACCAGTAATATAAAATGTTCCATTGATAACAGGAAGATCTAAACTAAAAACTATGCTGTTCTTTCTAAGTCACTATTCTGTCACTTGTGATTGTAATTTATGCTTACAAGCCTTGAGAATATGTAAGTTTATAGCAGCAGCTGCATCTTTCTCTTTTTGACATGCAGATACAGAAAGGCTGTATTTTTTGGACTATAAGACGCACTTTATCAAGAAAAAAATCTTTATAAAAATGCCTGCGCCTTGTAGTTCACTGTCAGGGTGGTCCAGCAGTGCCAGACCTCCTTGACTGCTTTCCTTAGTGATTCAGTGGATAAATTATACAGTGATTTGCTGCAACAGTGAGAGAGGTGTGTGTTTGCACACTTTTTTCTCTCCCCGTCAGACAACGATCTTTGTGACAGGCAGGGGAGGAGGCTGAGCGAGCATGGAGAGGACTGTGAGAAACACAGCCCTCTCTATAAGGTTATCAAGTTGCAGGGAAGGAGATGAAAGCTCTGACTTATTGCATCTGAATGACCTTTAAAGATGTCATGGGTTGGAGGGGCAAAACCAGAAATTATGTACAGTAGTTGTAAGTGTAGTAACATAGTATATAAGACCGAAAAAAGACTTTGTCCACCCAGTTCGACCTGTTTCCTACAAGTTGATCCAGAGGAAGGCAAAAAACCCCTGTGAGGCAGAAGACAATTTTCCCCACTTAAGGGGAAAAAATTCCTTCCCGACTCCAATCAGGCAATCAGAATAACTCCCTGGATCAACGACCCCTCTCTAGTAGCTGTAGCCTGTAATATTAATACACTCCAGAAATACATCCAGTCCACTCTTGAATTCCTTTATTGTTCTCACCATCACCACCTCCTCAGGCAGAGAGTTCCATAGTCTCACTGCTCTTACCGTGAAGAATCCTTTTCTATGTTTGTGTACAAACCTTCTTTCCTCCAGACGCAGAGGATGTCCCCTTGTCACAGTCACAGTCCTGGGGATAAATAGATGATGGGACAGATCTCTGTACTGACCCCTGATATATTTATACATAGATATTAGATCTCCCCTCAGTCGTCTTTTTTCTAAAGTGAATAACCATAATTTTGATAATCTTTCAGGGTACTGTAGTTGCCCCATTCCAGTTATTACTTTAGTTGCCCTCCTCTGAACCCTCTCTAGCTCTGCTATGTCTGCCTTGTTCACGGGAGCCCAGAACTGTACACAGTACTCCATGTGTGGTCTGACTAGAGATTTGTAAAGTGGTAGGACTATGTGCTCATCACAGGCATCTATGCCCCTTTTGATGCAACCTATTATTTTATTGGCCTTGGCAGTAGCTGTCTGACACTATTTTTTGCAGCTTAATTTGCTGTTTATTAAAATTCCTAGATCCTTTTCCATGTCAGTGTTACCGAGTTTTTTCCCATTTAATATGTACGGATGACTTGCATTATTCCTTCCCATGTGCATAACTTTACATTTGTCAGTGTTAAACCTCATCTGCCATTTCTCTGCCCAGGCCTCCAATCTATCCAGATCCCTCTGTAGCAGAAAACTGTCTGGTACAGAAATTAAAGACTGTGTGTTTGCGTGTGTGAGAGCTGTGTATATGTCATCTGTGTAGCAGAGCAGTGTGTGTATGTATGTATGTATATATATATATATATATATATATATATATATATATATATACATGTGTATATATAATTAGGGATGTCCCGATACCGGACATTTGCAGAGTACTTGTACTCGTGCAAATGTCCCCGATACCGCTGCCGATATCGGAAGGCAGTGCAGCGGCGGCACTCTCAGCCGATCCGCGTGGGAACGGCAGCGTGTCCCAGGTGATCGGCGTGGGGGCGGGACCGCTGTGTGGTGGCTCCATTCTGTGCCCTGTGATTCACATTCCCGGCACCCGACCTCTGAAAGGGGGGCGACTGATGAGAAGCTGGTGGCGGCTGATGAGAGGCTGGGGGCGGCTGATGACTTCACATAGGACTTCACATTTCCCTGCTGCCCTGTGCTCACAGCAGCAGGGAGCCTCCATGGCAGCCAGGGCTTCGGTAGCGTCCTGGCTGCCATGGTAACAGATCGCAATGTAGGGCTCCGATCGGTTACCATGGCAGCCAGGACGCTACTGAAGCCCTGGCTGCTATGGGGAACTGCCACCAATGGAGGGAACCTGTGTCCACTGCCACCAATGATCTAAAAACTTTAATACTGGAAGGGGGGGCGGGATTTAGGGCGCACTGCCCACTTATTGAGTTTATATGGGGTGTGGGGGGTCGCACTGCCCACACAATAATTAGCCTTTAATGCAGATACAGGAGGCGGATGCCACCGGCACCTGCCTTCTGTATCTGTATTAAAGGCTAATTATCATTGTGTGGGCAGGACGGGGGCAGAGCTGCAGGCGTTCAGGTCTCACAGCGGAGGAGCACACAGGAAGAGGAGGAGGCTGCTGCCGTTCGCCCGACGCCGCAGTTCTCTCCTCCCATGTCCCTCCTCCCGCACTAATCACCAGCGGCCGCGTCATAGGAGGGAGGGATTCCCTACCTCCCTCCTTCTCCACTATCTACCGCCCCAGGGAACACAGCGTGTGCCAATCGCTGCACATGCCGTGCCCTCCCGTAACAGGAGATACTTGACTGCAAAGTAGCGCGGTCTAGTATCGAAAAAACAAACATCCCGATACCGAATCGATACTGGCACAAAAACCCCTGAGCAAAGGGTACCTCAAAATTGTGACTTTGGGGTTTAATGAGCTGTAAGCCATAATCATCCAAATTATAACAAATAAAGGCTTGAAATATCTCACTTTGCATGTAATGAATCTACCTTGTATATTAGTTAACTTTTACCTTTTATGTTGCATTACTGAAATAAATGAACTTACACGATATTCTAATTTTTCAAGTTTCACCTGTTTAGAGGTGCTGTGTTTGTCAGGTGTGTATGCAGCAGAGCTGTGTATGTATAACCCAAAGTTAGTGACCTTGACCAGGGAAGGTTTAATGAGTAGAAAATATTTTTTTCAAATTTTCTGTTGTCTAAACCTGGGGTGCATCTTATAGTCAGGTGCTGCAAAGCCGTACTATTTGTATGCTCCTTGCCTCTCTTACCAGCTATAATTTCTGTGGTAAAATGCAGCTCAGAGGTCTGTGATTTATGTATGTGTATGTATGTATGTATTACTGACTTGCGGTGACCAAAGATAATGCTCCAGTGCTCGGCAAGTTAATAAAAAGAGGAGGAGTAATGTGACTTCAGGATCAGACTACAACAGGGTTAGTCTGTAACAATGGAGATACAGGATTCATTAGATTTATAGATTTATAGTAATGACTGTTTGCAAATGTGGTAAATTTTTTAGACATATCGGAAGCAAGAAAAAATAGTTGCTTTACCAAAATGTGTCTTCTTACTTATGAAGCGACTAAATTGCAACCATTCATTGCATCTTATTTTCATACACTAGGTTCTGCGTAGTGCTGAAGAAATTGCTGTGTCCTTGGCAATAGAGAAGGCATGCACATGGTTGAATACAAATATCTCAGGTATCTTCATCAACGTCTACAATAAATGAAATTATAAATATGTTAAGATTATTAATCTTGTACCATTCTTTCTGCTACAGTATTAATTAGGAGGGAGGCGAAGGCTATGTTAACTCACATGGTAAAGGCACAAAGTACAATATCCCCAGTAGGTACGGATATGAAGAAGGGGTGCCGGGAAGGCTGTGAGCACAGAGTAACACTCCCTTCTGTGCTTGTTATAGAAGTAAAGGTAAGTGTGGTTTTCAGTTCTACTCTTGACTAATTGGCATGTTGCTGTATCCTCCCCTATCAGTCATGAGCACTATGTGCATACACTATTTGACAGCCAGCGTTCAGGGATACGTCCTGCAGATTTGCTTTTCAATCAGATGTGCAGCAAAAGCAGTGTATTAAATGGGTTGTCTGGTTTCGAGAGGTAACCAGACAACTCAGGGAATCGACTTGTAATAGATTAGATCAATTACCTGACAGATCCTGCACCACTGCCAGTTCTCCCATCAGGGCTCTATTGTCCGGTTGCAGCGGTGACATCACACTGACAACAAGTGACCCCTGCAGCCAATCACTGGCCCCCATGCTGTGATTGGCTACACAGTCGTGTGTTGTCAATGTGATGTCACTGCTGCAGTCAAGAAAACAGCCCTGTAGAGAGAAATGGAGCTTCAGTGTAGAATCTCTCAGGTAAGTAATGATCTATTCCTTATTACAGGTCAACCACCTGATTGTCCAGTTTCTTTTTGAAAGCGGACAACCCATTTAAGTCCGGAATTCCCCTTCATGACTTTGTACAGTGGGCACACTAGGAAGCACCCACCCCAAAAATATACAGACATCTTGTAGCGTAGATTCTTCTGATCTCCATGGCAGAACAAGTATTCACAGGCTGTGACATTTACATTCGTCATTAAAGATTAGTTATTAAATAATAAACCCGTACATTTCAGTACAGAGAAAAATACAGATACTTCGGTTCTATGGATATAAGTTGGCCAAAGCATTAAATTAATTACATTTTGCACTTGGTTTGTTCCCTAGGAAATTCTGTGCATTACTCTTGGGCCACGTGATATCGAGGAAGGAGTGGAAATTGCAGAACTGAAAAGTTTTATTGATCGTCTATCAGAAACTCTTAATTGTCGTAAAGTAAGTTCTTTATTGTCTATTTGTATCTTTCTCTTCAGGTTAATGAGGCTTTTTAGTGATGGTTTAGTTGCGAAATAACTAAAGAATACATCTTCGGTTATATGAAGATAGGACAAGTGTTAAAAGGGACGGCCACTATATATTACTAGCATTACTTACACTGGGGACAGACTGAACTTGTGGTAGTTTCTCTGTCAGTCCCCAGTGTGAGAGAATATAGGTCAGTGATAGTGAACCTTTTACAGACCGAGTGTCCAAACTCGAACCCAAAACCCACTTATTTATCACAAAGTGCCAACATGGCAAGTTAACTAGAATACTGCAGTCCTCTATAGTATATCATCCATGTACTTTATCAGCTATAATAGCCTGCCTACATTCAGTGCGCTGCCTGTGCCATTCATAGTGCGCCCTGCGCTTATGAATGGCAGAAAAAGTCTAAGCTATATTGGTACACCATAGACTTTTTCCAGGGCGCCGGTGCCCACAGAGAGGGCTCTGGGTGCCGCCTCTGGCACCCGTACCATAGGTTCGCCATCACTGATATAGGTCACTGATTTACGGGACCCTGCATTACCAGCCACTCAGCGACTGCTGCGGCAGCAAGCAGATAAGAGGATCTGCTAGTAAACATAAATTGGGCATGTTAAACCATTGGAAACTGGCATCTATTACATGTATGTGCTGTTCCCAGTAAATGTGCAGCTAGTACTGTATGATAGCCCACCCCTTTAAAGGGGTAGTCTCATCTGAGACACTGGTGGCATATTGCTAGGATATGCAACCAATGTCATATAGGTGCCCGCACCTATCTCTAAAACGGAGGCCTTCAAAGTGAACATAAGCAAACCACACAAGTGTGACCACCCTCCATTCACTTCTTTGGGAGTGTGGAAAATAGCGAGCGCTGACTCGGCTACTTCCGGTAGTCCCGTCGAGGTGAATGGAGAGGCGGCCATGCGTGCATATGGGACTTCTGAAAATAGCTGCTCAAGCCCTCACTCCACTCTCTCTCACTTTGGGGTCCCCGTCTAGAAATAGGTATGGGCCCCAAAGGTGGAACCCGCACCTATATGACATTGGTGGCATACCCTAAAGATATCCCAACAGTATATCAGATGGCACAACCCCTTTAAGGCCTCTTTCACACGAGCGTGTCCGGATTAGGTCCGGATGCGTTGCGGATGCGTTCAGTGAAAACTGTGCGATTTTGCAGGCAAAGCCATTCAGTTTTGCCTGCGATTGCGTTCAGTTGTTCAGTTTTTTCCGCGCGGATGCAATGCGTTTTGATGCGTTTTTCACGCACGTGATAAAAAACTGAAGGTTTACAAACAACATCTCCTAGCAACCATCAGTGAAAAACGCAACGCACCCGCACTTGCTTGCGGATGCAATGCGTTTTTCACGCAGCCCCATTCACTTCTATGGGGCTAGGGCTGCGTGAAAAACGCAGAATATAGAACATGCTGCGATTTTCACGCAACGCACAAGTGATGCGTGAAAAAAAACGCTCATGTACACAGACCCATTGAAATGAATGGGTCAGGATTCAGTGCGGATGCTATGCGTTCACGTCACGCATTGCACCCGCACGGAAAACTCGCTCGTGTGAAAGGGGCCTTAATAGTGGCAAAGTAGCCATTTATAATATAAATAAAGGCGTTGTCCCAGTTTAAAAAAATAAATAAAAGCAAGGGAGATGTTAAAAGAATACATACCTGTTTTAACCCCCGCCTCTCCGATCCTCCTGGCTGTGCTTTGTGACAAGCTCATATACCGCATGTGATTAGTGTAGCCAGTCAATGGCCTTAGCGGTATATGAGACAAGACTGCCGAGGCCAGTGATTGACTGCAATCAAACCCTGGCTGGGAGGATCGGTGCAGTGATGCTGAAACAGAGGGGTTTGAACAGATTAGTATGCATTCTGTTGTTGCTTTATCACATTTCCTTCCTTTCAAAAAATTTTTTAAAACTCCGATAACCCATTAAATTTGCATGAGGTGCAAGTCGATTATGGCTTTACATTTTCTTTGCTAGGATTCATCTGCTTGTATAACCCCTATATGGAGGTCATGTTGGGTACCTGTATCCACCATTAGAGGGGGCGAACCGTATAATGTTCTACATTGCACTAAATCATTATGACAGTATGCAGTAGGCTCCTTAGCACCTTCTACTAGTGCATGTAGGCAGCCAGCGTGTTATGTTTTAAAATCTGTGTACATGCAGACGATTTCTGAATCCTGTATAACAAAATCTGAGCTCCATCTGCTATTAATCGGATATTACCATCCTGTAGCCTAAATGAAAATAAGCTCACCATTTACGATGTATAAGTGGAAGTACCACCTTTTAGCTACTTCTTTCTTATAATGCCCGGGCTGGTGATAAGGCCACAACTGCAGTATAGCAGTGTTGGCTGCACTTGTGCAGCACAGGGAACATCTACAGCTTCTGTGGTGCCACTTCACACCAGCCTCAAGTTTCAGTAGACCAGCTCCAGGGCATGCACATTAACCCTGGAGCTATTCTACTGAGCTAGCACCGATGCGGCTAATGAAAATACTTATTCAATAGCATCGAGAACAGACACAAACAAATTGCGCAGTGACATTATTAAATTGCCCCATGCCTATGCTGTCAATGTGAAAAAAAAACGAGATTTTTGTATAACTTACCAGTAAAATCTCTTTCTCGCTCTTCATTGGGGGACACAGAAACCGTGGGTATAGCTATGTCCACTAGGAGGCGTTGACACTAGGCTAGAATTGTTAGCTCCTCCTCCGGCAGCTATACCCTCTCCAGCCTGGAGAAGGAGCTTCAGTTTTGTGCAAAAGCAGTAGGAGAAGCAGACCAACTACTAAAAGGAGAGAAACACCCGATATCGAAGGACCAACAATATGAAGGCCCGCTGGCAAGCACTGCCAAACTGCAGTACAAACAATACTGGGTGGGTGCTGTGTCCCCCAATGAAGAGCGAGAAAGAGATTTTACTGGTAAGTTATACAAAAATCTCGTTTTCTCGCACATATTCATTGGGGGACACAGAAACCGTGGGACGTCCAAAAGCAGTCCACGGGGAGGGAAACACATGAACCACGCAGGGACACCACCGATGTGGGGTGCAGAACCCTGCCGCCTGCACGACCAGACGGCCCAGGCAGAATCAGTGGATTGAAGAACGCAGCAGGAAAGAAAACTCCCCAGAGCGCAGGGGCCACACAGCCAGCTACGCAGCAGCGGCAGAGACACGAAGCAACAAGATCCAAAACGCCCGCCGCAGCGGGAGGACGTAAAGGAAGGAGTGGAACCCCGACCAGTGAGCGGAACTCTGCGTTGGAGAGAAGTACCTCGAGACAGCAACAGGACCAACGAGAAGAAAACTCGAGCAGCGTAGGAACCGAAGACAGAGCGAAGCCTCAGGCTGCATCACCTCCAGACGATGTAACCCACTGCCACCGAGTGGGAAGAAGGGAAACACCCTGAGGGCAAGCTGCCGCTAGGTACCGATGGAGAAAATGGATCGAACAATGGACAAAACCCGAGGGACACCACGGAAACCAATGGGTCCTCCCGAAGAAGAGATAGTGGATCAGGGGACCAGAGGACCCCAGAGAAGGGAAACAAGAGACACATGTCTCATGGGACACCGCCATAGGCCCAAGGCCGGTACGGACAGCAAGAAGACGAATGGAGCGAAGGAACTCCGCATCCCCAACATAACAGAGAAGAACGCCAGTTGCAAAACAGAACCTGGAGAAAAGTACCCGCCCTGGCAGCACATGGTGCGTGAACGCTGAAAGAAAACTGCCCCGTTCCAGGACATGGAACAAGCACCATTACCAGCAATGCGAGTCAGCTGCTGAAGGACCGAGTAACATTAGTACCCCGGCGTAGGGAACACGAAGTCGATACCCACAAGCGACAGATACTGGAGGAGCCCGGCAGGGAGCAAGAACTAGGAGCGGCCGCTGAATATTGACTAGGTAGGCGAGACAAAGCGCAGTGAACAGGCGCAGACAGTAGTACGGACAGGGAGTCCGACAAGTCGATCCCAGTGGCACACAAGCAAGGGTGCCCCGTAACCACTGAAAGTGGAGGAGCAGAAAAGCAGACAGAGTAACCGAAGGGCCCAGCATCCGACAGATGCAGGGGCGAGTCAGATAAAATGCGTGCCTATATCGCCACCGGAGGAAGAGTTCCACCATCCAAGAGGGGGGAAATACGGTAAGCAAAACCCAAGGACAAACAGCGTCCGAAGGAGCAGTCCCCAGCAAGAACCACATCAGGGAGGGACGTAGAAGGGTTTGTGACATAACGCAATGCCACACCCCACCATAACAAAGGAAGACGGCAGGTGCAGAGTAAACAGCCGTGAGGGTAGAGAGTAACAAACCTCGAGACAGATGAGGCGTCATAGTGGTTACACTCACTACCTCAGACCGAGCAACGGAATACCAGTACAGGAAATGGAAGGGCCAATCCCACCAGTTGGGCCCAAAATAGCAAGGAGTAGAAGGTAAGTACCAAGGCACTACAACTACCAAGGCTCCATGCACTGGAAGTCAGTCCACGGGGAAGGCTAGAGTACAGCCGGACCACCGCTAAAACGGAAAAACCCAATCTCTCACCCAAGTGGGAGGACAGAACGCGGTAGGCACGGAAAAGGGGGCACACTGCCGGAGCAGCAAGTGTGTGCGAGAGAGACTGACCAAGGTCCCAACCGGAAACTCCGGAAGTATCCGCAGGAATGAAGTCTGGAAGACAACAATCCTATTCTCCCCCGAGGAGAGAGCTGTGAAGGAGCAGCCGCTGAAGCCTGGCCAGGGCAGAAGCCACCCCGGAGCTGGATGAAGCCCGCAGGAACCAGCGAAAAGAAGCAGTCCAGGGGGACGCCGGAGCACATCTCCAACCAAGAAGCAGGAGTGGGAACAGGGTAGCCAGAGCGGGACAGTTCCATGGTAGGACCCACGAAAATCCGCATGTCGTGCGTCATACCACCTTGCAGAAGACGAACACCGTGAAAAACTCAAGATGGAGCTCCCCGGAGCTGGCAGAGGAGTGACCAGCTAGAGGAGAGCAGCCGGAACCTAGTGGAGGAGCTGAAGGGCGACCGTAGGAACACTCATACTACACAATATCCGAAGAGGAATGGTAGGATATGAGGGAACCGCAGCTATGACAGAAGCAACTGCCAATGAATATGGCGGAACGAACGGACCCGCAAATGTAGTCCCGACCAAGGAGAAAACAGGGGGCACCCGCATATTCAGCTCCGCAGAGAAAGAGAATGCCAACTTACCCACAGGGGAGGAGGCGTATACGGCCTGTACCATGTACAATGCGCGCATAACTTAATGAAGGGGGGCCACGCTAGATCCCACGGCCTCATGCCATATGTCCCTTATAACAGGGAAATGCATAGGACCAGTAGGGCAAGCAGTTCGCCTAAAAAAATAGAAATACGTGCATTGCAAACACTGCATACACAAAGAGCGTAACAGCCCGGCCGGGGGGGGGGAGGTGCACAAGAGCAGTGCTGCCTTCCGATGCCACAGTCCGCCCGAAGGGGGTTATACGCATGGCCGTATTGCATCTAGCAGGATGTCCGCCCAGGGAAGGGGAATATGCACTGGACAGTATCGCTTTAAGTGAGAGTGCCAAGCTACCAACTAAGGGGTGTACGCGTGCGCTAGCACCGCATACATGAGAGAGTAACTACTCCGCCAGTGAAGGGGGACATGCACTCCCCAGCACCGGTGTGCGCGGGTGAAAATGCCGCCCAAAAAAAAGGGGGGGGGCTGTCTAAGGCCCGCACGTGTGTCCCGTGAGCGCAAAAATTCCACCTCTGGAAAGGGGCATGCACAGGTCCAGTGCCGCATCCGTGAGAGTGCAAGTATTCCCCTAAGGAAGAGGACCATGCCCAAGTCTGGCAGCATATCCAGTGCGAGTGCGGTTTTCCACCTATGGAGGGGAGACCTGCACGTGACCATCACCATATTTAATGGAGGAGGGTCACGCACACCGCCAGCACCCTAATCGGCAAGGGTGCAGAAATGCCACCTATAGAAAAAGGGGCATGCATATGGCCAGCCGCAAATACAGTGAGTGTGCAATACACCGCCTATGGAGGGGGCCAAGCACATGGCCAGCAATAGGCAGGGATAATTGGACATTGGACAACACTGCAGCCAGTCACACAAACGCGCAATTATTATTTGCCAGAAACGCGCACAAAGAACGCGCGCAAAACATGCGTCTGAGAGACGCTCAAGTCTGAACCCAGCGTGAGAGTGCAGTGTCCGCCTGAGGAAGGGAACATGCCCATGGCCAGCACCAAATCCAGTGAGAGTGCAGTGTCCGCCTATGGAAGGGGTCATGCACATGGCCAGCACTAAATCCAGTGAAAGTGCAATTCCGCCTATGGAAGGGGTCATGCACATGGCCAGCACCAAATCGAGTGAGAGTGCAGTGTCCGCCTATGGAAGGGGGTCATGCACATGGCCAGCACTAAATCCAGTGAAAGTGCAATTCCGCCTAAGGAAGGGGTCATGCACATGGCCAGCATCATATCCAGTGAGAGTGCAGTGTCCGCCTATGGAAGGGGGTCATGCACATGGCCAGCATCATATCCAGCGAGAGTGCAGAGTCCGCCTAGGAAGGGGGTCATGCACATGGCCAGCATCATATAGTGAGAGTGCAGTGTCCGCCTACGGAAGGGGGTCATGCACACGGCCAGCAGCGAATCTGCAAGGCTACAGAAGGAGTCCCTGGCCAGCAATGCCTCTGGAGAGCGCGACCTGCCACCTGTAGACGGGGGCATGTATGTGCCCGCTGATAGAGCTGAGCCATGGGAGTGCCATGGGACCCAATGTATATATAAACTACTTTTTTCTTACTTTGATAGAATGCTGCCGTTGCCTCTGGAGATGCACGGAACCCTTACAGGTAATAGCTGGCAGGACCAAGAAGCGGCCGGCAGGAAGGAGTTAACACCTTGCCGGAAAACAGGGGGTGGAGAATCCGAAGAGCGCGAAGGACTCGCGTCAGTAGCAGATCCCGCCCCTCCACCCGCAGCCAGGAGATAGCCAAGCAGGCCGCAAGGCCTCGGCCTAAATTGATTTCCAGAACCCGGCTGTCCACCAGGGGAGGATGTCCGGAAGACACTGGGTCGCCGCGCAGGGACCGGAAAGAAAACGGTTCCAGCGCGCGCCCTGAAGACATCCCTCCTGTGAGGCGGGAAGGAGCAGCCCTTCCCGCACTAACCATGGGGGCGGGAACCTGTCCTCAAATAATCCCGCGGAGCTCATGACGGCCGCAGGAGAAGAATGGACAGCGGTGCAATAGCGACCGCTGCCATGAGGAGTCGTCCGGAGGTGCGGGGAGCCAAACCCGACCTCCGGCAACAAATTAACCCCCGAAGCGCCGGGGGAATTAACCCCTGCATTGCCAGTGGCACGCGCATGGCGCCAACGGGAGTAGTAACCCTCACTGTGCCAGCGGCAGCGCGTGCTGTCTGGAGGAACCAGAGTCCACAGAGAGTTGTGGTGGAAGGGTGCCCCATGGGGGCCAAACCACGGACCCGGAAAGGTGGGGGCCCAGCCATTAACCCCCAGCCCCGTACTGTGTCCGGGATCTGGCCGTTGTCCGGGAGGGAAAAGGGGTAAGGGAGATACTCACCACATCCCGGTTACTCACCCCATCTTCATCCTCTTCTCTTCACCCTCCCTAGTGAACCACAAGGTCACTTACTCCAGCAGGGTCACCTCCTCAGCTGCTGGCACCATAGTGGCAGGAGTCTGGATGGCGGGAGGGCTGGCCGGTTTAGGTGACCCCTTGGCTGGCGGGAGCAGGGGAGCGAGGCTGCCCTGGTCCTCCTTTTGCTTCTTGGGGGGGAGGAGGCAGTGAGGCGAGGCGACACTGGCGTGCTCCCCCGGAATAACAGGGAGGCTAGGCGTCCACTGTTTTCCCACCTGCAAGAAGAAAAATAACAAACTAAAATAAAAAATCTTCAAGGAAGCCACCCTGCAGAGCAGGGATGTCTTGCCTCCTTAGACACTAAGCTAAAACTGAAGCTCCTTCTCCAGGCTGGAGAGGGGTATAGCTGCCGGAGGAGGAGCTAACAATTCTAGCCTAGTGTCAACGCCTCCTAGTGGACATAGCTATACCCACGGTTTCTGTGTCCCCCAATGAATATGTGCGAGAAAGTATCCTCCACCCCAGAAGAAGCAGAAGTGCAGAGCTGCACACCAGCGGGAGCCCTAAAGAGGTGAGATGGGACAACCCCTTTAAAGACCAATAATACTAAAATATGTCATTAGTCAGAAGGGTGTGTAGGCTCAGAAGCAGAGTCCACTTAATGCACGGCCACTGCCAACTGTATTACACAGCCTGGGATCTGAGATAACTCCAGACCCATGAGATGCCACTGTTAAGTGGTTAGACAGGGAAGTTTGGCTCGCTCTGTTTCCCCGCAACCCAGTCATTGAGTGTCGGACGTTTGTCTGGCTCTTATTACAGCCCTGCCTCTAGTTCCTCTAAGGTTCTGCCTAGTTAAGACTTTTAGTCACAAACACTGGAGTAACACTGGATTTACTTTTAGATCATTGACATTGCATGCTATTATTTAGTCTATCAGCTGCTTCTAAGTCTAGGAGGATGTTGTCATGTATTAAATGAGGAATGGACTCGCAGGACAGGGACATAATATTACCACTTGCGATGCGACACTATCTGGAATATGTACCAACTCATAGAAAGGATACCCTGGAGCTGCAAAAAGTACAAAGAACAGCAACTAAACTGATAAGGGGCATGGAGAGTCTTAGGTATTAGGAAAGATTTATTTATTCTTTAGAAGAGGCTTGTGAGGGGGACATGACTCATTTATATAAAAGACGCATACAAAAAATGTTAAAAATCTGTCAATGTGAAATGCCCTTAAAGGGGTATTCCTATCTCAGACAATGGGGGCATATCGCTAGGATATGCCCCCATTGTTTGATAGGTGTGGGTCCCACCACTGGGACCCGTACCTACAATGAGAACGAAGCGGGGAGCGCTGTGGCTGGAGGACCTAGGATTTCCCGGAGTCAATCCACCACCAAGTGCTGCTCCCATAGAAGTGAATGGGAGCACACCGCGCATGCGCGGCCCATGCTTCCATTCATTTCTATGGGGCAGACGGAAATAGCTGAGCCAGCGCTCGGCTATTTTCGGCCGCCCCATAGAAATGAATGGAGGGTGGCCGCGCATGCGCAGTGCGCCCTCCGTTCATTTCCCCACTCTATTCTCATTGTAGGTACGGGTCCCAGAGGTGGGATGCGCACCTATCAGAAAATGGGGGCATATCATTGTCTGAGATGGGAAAACCCCTTTAAAAGACAAGAGGGCAATGCCTCTACCTGGAGAAGAAAAAGTTAAGGAGCATCATACTGTCAGAGAGGAATTAAGGGGCTTTATTAATCTTTAGGGGGGCACTAAACGAATTGGGTGGGCTTAGAGGGGTGGTTTATTTATTTTTTTTAAATTGCTGTAACACGCTACACGCCACTGGTGTTGTCCCTCCTTACATTTTTTTTCCTAAAGCAAACACAAGTATGTGGACCTTTAAAAAAAAGTAATTGAGTACCCATGCTTTAAACCATCAGTTTTGCAATCTTGGAAAACCCCTTTAAGTGTTGTTTTTTTCAGTATTTTGTGCATAATGGTTTTTGTAATTCACATTCTTTTTTTACAGTATCTGACCACCACAACGGAGCATCATCTTGCTAAATGCACAGTGGAGCTGGCTTCACTTCTAGGTAAGGCAGGCTCAGCGTGTTTACCACTAAATAAATAATTCACACAAGACTTTCATCTCAGTTGTGTGTTCTTTTCTCAATCTCCAGTGTCCGATCAGGTTCCCTTGATTGGCTCCACGACTTCCCAGGCAGATCCTGTGCAGGCGCAGAACAGGAAGCTTGAAGAAAACAGACATGTCCTGACATCTTTACTTAATGTCTGGAGGAATGATTTCAGGGTTCCAGTACCTGTACAGCTAATGCTTAGTCACAAAAATATCACAAACATTAAGCATATTCAGAGGTGCAAGGTGAGATTCGCTGAAAATGGGGTCTCCTATTTGTACTGTGCATTGATTTTATGTGACTATGTAATTATGAAATGCTAAGGTTTAAAGGGAGTCTGTCACCAAGAAATGAACTGTTGAACCAGACACAATGCCTTGTTATGATGAAGGATCTATATGCTTAGAGATCCGAAACGCGTCACAGTACGGTGTCTGTCCTGTTGTGCATAAGATTTTATCAAGCTTTAATAAAGATACACTCGTTTTGGAGAGCTGGATCAAGTATTTTTTGTCTACAAGGCGTTACCGCTCACCAGAGGAGCGATTTCCGTGCTCCCTACGAGTAAGTAGCGGATTAGAGCTGTCTATACAACCCTGTTTTGCATGAACCTTGTAGGGCTAGCTTAGCTGAATGTGAGGATACCTTTCACTTGGTGATTTGTTACTTCATTCTGGGGTATTTTTTATCCATATGCATATGAGCATGCTTACTCCTGCTGCTTCCTCTGCTAGCCCCTCCCTCTCCTTTATTGACAGGGCCAGGTTCCTGCATAGTCATCCCGCCTGGCCCTGTCCGTCAAGAAGAAGAGGGAGGAGCTGGAGATGCACAGAGTGGCTTGGTCCTGCCCTTGGGGCACTTAATTGCTCATTTACATATGGACTAAAAGTACCTGTGCCCCCAGACTGAAGCAATGGATCACCAAGTGAAAGGTATTGTTATATTCATCTGAGATAGCTACAAAGCATTGGGGGGGATTTATCAAGACCCGTGTGTGCTGCGCTGGTCTTGATATCCCCTGGAGTGCTTCCTCTAATGTATGGCAAGGCTTAGGCCTCATCATAAATTAGGTGCATCCTCTGGTTTTCCAGGTGACTGAACAGCTCGGAGCGGCCGTAAGATTTCTGCCTTCATCTATGCCAGAAAACTGGTGTAAAAAGATAAATGTGCTGGCCCCACCGCCTCCCTGAAAAATGGTGAGGACAGTGTACAAATGCTACTTGCGTTAACATTTTGTTGCAGTGGCATTTAAAAAGTTGCAAACAGTGTTTGTGACTTTTTTTTTTTTTTGCACCATAAAAATGGCGTAGGTATATTATAAATCTCCCCTTCCCAATGTGCTTGGTTTAACAGTAAATTTCCTGGTGACCCTCCCCTTCAAGAATGTTTCTGCTTGCTAACTGCAAGGAGGAAACTTGAAAATGTTTGAAACCTATACAACGAATAAGCTTTAGATATTTACATGCATTTTTTTGTTCTTTCCCTTGTAATGCAGTGGGAACTATTGATGTTCATGCTACAACAGCTGGCTGGAATGGGACTGCTAAAGCATGCCGATATACGCAGACTGCAGGAAGCCCAGCGGACTTCAGTAAGTATATATTAGTATTTCTTGAAAACGTTAAGTAGGAAAAAAATTAAATGTTCCAGAAAACGTTCAGCAACTTTTTGTTTGCGCCAATTGGCCTTACCCTTACACGCTGCGTATTTACCGCAGCAGAAATCATGCAGTGTTTTACGGCATCGAATGAGATTTAAACAAAATCACATATTAGTAAGTTATCTGCAGTGGAAATTAACCCGCAGTGCAGATTATAACTCTGCAGCATTTCAGTTTACGGAATTTCTTCGGAGCTTCAGATTTTGACCCGCATTTCACTGTTTGCAATGCGTGTGGTGAAATCCTGGGCAAAATCAGCAACAAATTCCCCAAGGAAATTCCTCTGTGGAACTGTGGTAAAATCTGCCCTTTGTAACTGTACCCTACAAGTCATTTATTCCACTCCAGTGCCCGCTTGTAGACTTCCAACACAGATTAGTGACGTCATCGCTGCTGCAGCAGCACATGTGACTGGTCCTGAAGATTACAAGCGAGAACTGGAGCATGTTGGACCAAAGAAGCCAGAATTGAGTGGCGGGGAGCCGGGAAGTATGCTTCCCAAAATAGGTCTGATGGGAGGGAGAATGCCTATAGGGTCGTGTCTATTTTCAGAATCTAGACTATGTAAACATGGGTAGATTTTTTTTTTTTTATATATATATATATATTTGGCCAAAAAGTATTAATATTAAAAATATTTCCTTCTCTTTAGGACTTGTTGGTGGAGCTGGATAGATTAGTACTTGGATCTGAAACTCTAAGAAAACCTGAGGAACCAAAAGACTCCCCACATGTTCATGTGAGACACAAAGTAACAGGAATCATAGCTCCCAGCTAGTCCCAGAATCAGTCCTTGTATATTCATTGCTGCTATTTGTGCTACACTTCTCACCTGTGAGTAAATGGGGACAAGGAACTGTCAGTGACCATACACCTCCTACCTGCAGCTAACGCACAAGTGACTCTGACCTGTAAGCACATCTTTATTCAGATTTTATATTTATCTCTTAATATTTTCTAGAGGGATGTGTATTTTTATGGAACTGTAACACAGTAGGCAACTGACATGGATCTGCAGCACATGCAGAATGTGTTTCACTTTGTCAGTAGACACGTTGCCTAATAGGCACAGGTGACAGGTCCACTGTCATCCCTATTTTACTTACCTTAAATGTATTCAGAAATGTTTGTTTCAAAAAGAGTTTTGGGACCTATTCTCAGGCACGGTCTCGTCAAACAGCTGATTGGCAGGGTGTCTTTAGTCGGACCTCCCACCAATCAGCTATTGATGAGCTATTCTGAGTAGGTCACCGACATTTTACTGGCAGAAAAACCTTTAAAGTAAGTCTGCCACCTCCAATATCAGTTTCAAAGCAAGCATGCCACCATGTAGGGTGGGTGCCCCAAACAAAACCATACATTTTTGGTGAAAATCCAGTCCTGTAATCCTGAGAACTTCTTGTAGTTTTTTTGTTTTGTTTTTTGCAAATAAGATCCTAGACTGTCAACGAAATAAGAGGATGAGAAGTTGGGTAGTATTAATAGTATTGTGATGGTGCACCAAATACCTTATTTCCATAGAAATAAAGAGAAGCATATTTCAGGATTTTCACAAGTTATGGTTATGTTTCACGGCACCTACCCTCTATAAGTCGCTTGTGCTTACTTTGAAACTAATTTTGGGCATCCTTGAAACAAACTGTCATCAAGGTGTTTTACTTACTATCACTGGACCTGTGTCTTGAATTTTAGTAAATCATTTTTTTTTTATCTATATTAAATCACAAATGCGGAGTTTATAACTCACTGTGTGGAAGAGTGGTCTCTGATTTTATATATTAAAGAGTAACTAAACTTTTTAATACATTTTTGTTGAAATGTCCCTAATGTCATATTGACACTTTTTGTAATATACTTTATTAATGTCTTTTCTATTTTTAATAGACTTTACCCGCCCTAAAGAGCACCTTTCCCTGTGTGCCTAAAACCACTTTTCTGTACACAGCTGACTTCTCAGAGGTGTACGGAGTTAACAGTTTATCAATGGGGCCGCAGCGCAGGGAGTATGGGCAGGGGCAAACATTGCTGCTCCTGTCCGTGCCCCCTGGAGGTTTACTAACTCCTGGCATAGCACATAGGTATCCTGTAACCATCTGCTATGTCAGAAGTAGCTGAGTGGAGCGGCTCCTGCCTGTGTCTGCTTCTGTAAGCTAAGAGTCCTGCATGTGTTATGCCAGGATTTAGTAAACCGCCGGGGGGCAGGAGCAGCAATCTGCGGTGTACAGAAAAGTGGTTTTAGGCGCACTGGGAAAGGTGCTCTTTGGGAGGGGTTAAAGCCTATTAAAAATACAAAATAAATTAATAAAGTTTATTACAAAAAGTGTTATTATGACATTATTTTAACAAAAATGTATTCAAAAGTTTAGTTACTCCATAAGTGCACTGTGTGTGATAAAGGAATGCTAAAATTTGAAGCGGTACTGTCACCCGGATCAACCCTATACAACCGGGTGTATAGCCTGATAGGCTTGCTGACGCTGATTAAAAGATACAAATCTTTTATCTGTAGGTAATAGCATTGTGGAGAAACTCTTATAAATATGCTAATGACCTATTGGAGCACCAGGAGGCGGGCTTATGCGGTTCAAGCACTGCTCCAGCGACACCCCTGATGCCCCCTCCCTTTAGGTTGACAGCCTGCGCACCCGCAGTCTAGAACGGCACGTGAGCACATCATCTTCAGCTTTATCCCGATGAGCGAAGGTCATTCTGCGCATATGCCATTCCCGGCACTGAACCAGAAGTGGCAGCGTTTTAATCAGCGTCAACAACCCTAGCAGGCTATAAGCCCCATTGACTTGAATGGGGCTGATCTGCAACTAGGCCACGTGACTGATGTACAGTCATGTCACTGGCCTAGGAAGAGGCTGCGGCACTCAATGCCTCTTCTAACAGCTGATTGGCGGGGGTCCCGGATGTCACACCTCCGCAGATCTGATACTGATGACCTATCCTGAGGATAAGTCATAAATGTCTTTCCCCGGATAATCCCTTTAAAGGGAATCTGTCACCACGTTTGAGCCCTGTCAGCTAAACATATGCTGACGTTCAGGGTCTCATTAGCATGCCTAATGTGGGCTCATCTATCCGATTAGTAACGTTATTTTGTCAAAAAACAGGTTTCTCGGGCATTCCATTGGGGGACACAGACCATGGGTATAGCTTAGAGGTATTACCAGGAGGAACACTATGCAAATAGAAGAAGCTCCTCCTCCTCCTCGGGCTATACCCCCAGGCTCCAGCAGGAGAACTTCAGTCTTTGCTTAGTGTCTGTAGAAGGAGGATGACACTGCTACTCCTGTTTATTATTTTTCTTACAGAGGGGGACGCAGGTCAGCATGGCGCTTTCCTGGTACCCCGTGGAGTGACCGCCGCCGTCCTTGGACGTTGCCTGGCCTCCTCCACCTTTCCCCCAAAGAAGAAAAGAGGATCCGGGCTCCCTGGTAGCGCCGCATCCCGCCAGCCATTGGGACACCTATGGCCACCCTCAATCCAGAGCACTGTATCTCCCACCCTGCGGAGTCAGACGTCTGAAGAGGTGCTTCCCTGCTGGTCCGGACTTAGAGGGAGAAGACTGCAGGAACAGATAAGTATGACTGCAGTCTGTGTTTCTTCTTCTCCCTCTTCTTGTCCCCCCTGGGCCGACTGGGTGAACTTGGGGGCTGGGGGCATATGAGGCACTTATGAGGCACTTTTCTCACCCATAATAGAGGGAATTGGTACCTCTAAGGGTTCTGCAGCACTCAGTGCAGTGCTATTTCTCGGTGCCACCTTAAGTCTGGTGCCACCTTAAGAATCTCTTCCACCTTAATAGGTCGGGGCCACCTTAAGAGGCCGCTCTGCCTGGAGG
Source organism: Bufotes viridis (assembly GCA_033119425.1). Lineage (NCBI taxonomy): Eukaryota > Metazoa > Chordata > Amphibia > Anura > Bufonidae > Bufotes > Bufotes viridis. Next base: position 27,379,745 of record CM065599.1, read on the forward strand.
AGCAGACGCGGTGGCTGCAGACAGAGCTCCTGTCACGGCTCTCAGTTGCCTTGTATCTATTGGGGGGCCTTATAATAAGGGTCCCCAGCACGGCAGAAGGAATTCAGACATCTTAGGAGCATTCTTTTGTATCGCGAGCGTGCGCGTTTTTCCCGCCGCATAATTAATTAGGTGGCGGAGCCTAACTCCTGCTTCCTCCAGCTCCTACAGCAAGGTGTCTGCCGTGGTTCTCTCATGCTCTCTGCCTTCCTGACACTTGGATTTCCAGTTTCTGCCGAACTTAGCACTTGCCAGAGTGGTAGTTTTGACCAGGTTTGCTTCCTGAACGCAGTCTGGTAGGAGAATTTTTTCCTTCTTTTCCCTAAAGGTGCCAATCATGCCTAAGCCTGGGGCGCCCACTAAATCTGCCAAGGCCTCTTCTCAGGCTCCACTGGGGTCCTGTAAGTTGTGCCTTCTGCCTCTCTCGGTCACGGGTCTCTGTACCTCATGCCCTGCCCCTGGCCCCGACCAGGTTGCCCCTATTGCGTTAGTCCAGCCTGGTTCCCCACCTACCCCTGCGGACTCGGTGGTACCCGCCTGGGCATCTGCCATGTCTAGTGCTGCTGCGGATCTGGCCCTAGTAGCCAAAGCGGCCATGGCCTTCATGGAGCGTATGACGCCCGCTAACCCAGAGGCGCTTCCCGCTCTAACTCCCCCCAGTGACCCTCCCAGGGGTCGCCCGGGCACTAAGAGACCGCGTGAGCGTCAGCAATCTTCATCTGATGTCTCCGCTCCCGCTCCACCCCGCCTTGAGGCGCTCTGATGGTTCTCCCCCTAGGGAGCAGAAATCAGAAGGGGAATTGTCAGATTTGGATGAGGTCATGGAGCGGGATCCCCCTCCCAGACTGTCCGCTATGGTCTCTGAGTTGGTTACGGCGGTCCGTGACACCTTCAACCTCCAAGAGGACCTTACTCCTCCCACCAGTCAGGAGTTTGCCCTCTTCCCGCCTAAAAAATCCGAGGCAGCGGTGTTTCCCGTCTACAGTGAGTTCACCGCGGTCGTGTCCAAGGCCTGGGACCGACCAAACCAAAAATTTACTTCTGCTAGGCGCATGGATACGCTGTACCCGTTTCCTGTCACTAGCGTTGATCAGTGGGCTTCCCCTTCTAAGGTGGATCCGCCTGTGGCCCGGCTGGCCAAAAATACTGCCCTACCAGTCCTGGACGGCTCCTCTCTACAGGATGCTGTGGACAGGCGCTTGGATTCCTTATCCAAGTCCATTTTTTCCTTGGCGGGCACGTCCCTGCGCCCGGCATTTGCATCTGCGTGGGTTGCTAGGGCCCTCTCTATGTGGCTGCAACGTCATCACCAAGATTTAACGGACCTGCATGCGTCTGCTGACACCTTGGACTTCATCCTCCAGATGTCTCAGGCAGCTAAATTCCTCTGCGAGGCCTCCATGGACATTGCGGCTCTGTTTGCCCGCATCTCCTCCCTCTCGGTGATCCAGCGCAGGGAGATCTGGTTGAAGGTCCGGGACACGTATGCCTCCTCCAAGCGTTCCCTTGCTAACCTTCCCTTTGATGGTTCCCGTCTTTTTGGGGCCCAGCTGGATGAGTTCATTTCAGCTGCGACCGGGGGTAAGAGTACTCATCTGCCCCAGCCTAGGTCCAGACGCCCTGCTCGCCAGAATTCTTCTGGGCCCAGGTACCGCTCCTTTCGGCGCTTCTCCTCTGTCCGGCCGTTCTCCTCATCTTCGGCTGGGGGATCTCAGGACTCCCGCAAGAAGCCTTCCTTCAAGGCTCAGCCCTCCTGGCGCCCGAGAGCTCAGTCTGCACGTCCTGCAGCCCCCAAGCAGCCCTCAGCATGACGGGGCGCCCCCACCTCTCTCGGTGGGGGGGCCGTCTGCTCTCCTTTCAGGTGCCCTGGAGACCTCACATTCAGGACGCCTGGGCTCTAGAGATTGTAACGTCTGGTTACAAAATAGAGTTCGAATCCAGACCACCGGAACGTTTTTTCCCCTCTCGGGTTCCGGGAGACCCCGTCCGAGCTTCGGCTCTGTTTGGGGCGGTCACCTCTCTTCTGGAACGGGGGGTCATCTCCTCTGTTCCCCTGGAGGAGCAGGGAACAGGCTTTTATTCCAACCTGTTTGTGGTGCCCAAGAAGGAAGGGTCTGTGCGCCCTATCCTGGACCTAAAGCTGCTCAATAGAGATGAGCGAACATTTAAAAAAAGTCCGTTGTTCGGGTGGTGGTTCCTTCCAGACTCAAAGTCCTGCCAGATTCAGGAGGCGGTTCGGCTCCTGCTGTCTACCCAGCCTCTGTCCATTCGGCAGTGCATGAGGACCCTGGGCCTCATGGTGGCATCCTTCGAGGCCATCCCATACGTGCAGTTCCACACTCGTCCCCTTCAGCGGCTGATTCTCTCCCGCTGGGACAGGTCCCCTCTGGGTCTGGACTCCAGGGTCCACCTTCCCCCTCGGGTTCGGACCTCTCTGTCTTGGTGGCTGTTCCCCCTGATTCTGGAGTCCGGTCGGTCCTTTCTTCCCGTTGTCTGGACGATTGTCACCATGGATGTCAGCCTTTCGGGCTGGGGCGGGGTTCTCCGGAACCAGACGTTCAAGGGGTTTGGTCAGCGGAGGAATCTCGCCTTCCGATCAATATCCTGGAGCTGCGAGCAATTTTTCTCTCCCTCTCTCATTGGACCCGGATCCTTGCAGGGGTTCCTGTGCGGGTCCAGTCGGACAATGCCACGGCTGTGGCCCACATCAATCATCCAGGCGGGACGCGCAGCAGGGCCATAATGCAGGAGGTGGAGCGGATCCTCCAGTGGGCGGAGTCCAACGTCCCGGTGTTGTCGGCGGTGTATATTCCGGGTGTCGACAACTGGACGGCGGATTTTCTGAGTCGGACCAAGGTGGATCCGGGCGAGTGGTCACTGCACCCGGAGGTCTTCCAGGACCTTTGCCGCAGGTGGGGCCGTCCGGACGTCGACCTGATGGCTTCCAGGTTGAACTGCAAGGTCCCAGTGTTCCTGGCTCGGACGCGGGACCCTGAGAGCTTGCGGAGTGGATGCGCTGGTATCTCCATGGCAACAATTCCGCCTTCTCTATGTCTCGCCCCCCCCCCCCCCCCCCCCTCTGCTACCCAAGGTTCTTCGCAGGATCGCGCTGGAGGGGATCCCGGCGATTCTCATCGCCCCGGACTGGCCCCGCCGCGCCTGGTTCGCGGACGTCGTGCGCATGCTCGCAGACGCTCCTTGGCCCCTCCCGGACAGAGAGGATCTTCTGTCTCAGGGGCCTCTCTTCCACCGGAACTTACGGTCGCTGCGTTTAACGGCCTGGCTGCTGAAACCGTCATCCTGAAGTCACGGGGCTTCTCCGAGTTAGTGGTGCGGACCATGATTAAGGCGCGGAAGCCGGCTTCCTCTAGGATTTACCACCGCACATGGAAGGCCTTTCTTTCCTTTTGTGAGTCCTCGGGGCTTCCTCCCCTACGCTTTTCCATTCCGGTGGTACTTGCATTTCTGCAGTCTGGCCTTGAGAAGGGTCTCTCCCTCGGTTCCTTGAAGAGTCAGGTCTTGGCTCTGGCTGTCTTCTTCCAGAGGTCCCTTGCTCGTCTCGATCTGGTGCGGACCTTTCTTCAAGGGGTGGCGCGTTCAGTGCCCCCGTACATCCATCCCCTGCCGTCTTGGGACCTTAACTTGGTTCTCCTCGGCCTCCAGGGGGCCCCCTTCGAGCCCCTTAGAGATGTAACTCTTTCCTTCCTTACCTGGAAGGTGGTTTTTCTGGTGGCCATAACCTCTATTCGGCGAGTGTCGGAGCTAGCTGCGCTATCCTGCAGAGATCCTTTCCTGGTTTTTCACCAGGATAAGGTGGTTCTGCGTCCAGTCCCTTCCTTTCTACCTAAGGTGGTTTCGCCCTTCCACCTTAATGAAGACCTAGTTTTACCTTCCTTTTGTCCTTCTCCGGCGAACTCCAAAAAGCGCGCTCTCCATTCCCTGGACGTAGTTCGGGCTCTTCGAGTGTATCTGAGGGCCACGGCTGATTTCCGCCGTTCTGATTCCCTGTTTGTGGTTCCTGACGGTCCTCGTCGGGGTTTGGCGGCCTCCAAGGCCACCATGGCGCGCTGGATACGATCAGCCATTTCTGCGGCTTACCGTGCTCGTGGTAAGATTCCTCCGGATCACTGCCCACTCCACTAGGGCGGTGGGATCTTCCTGGGCCTGTCGCAATCGGGCTTCAGCGTCCCAGCTGTGTAAGGCGGCCACTTGGTCGTCCCTGCATACCTTCACAAAATTTTATCAAGTGCATTTGCTGGCGTCCGCTGACGCGGCCCTTGGGCGCAAGGTGTTGCAGGCAGCGGTTCCCGTTTGACGTGGCTCCTGGCAGTGCTGTGAGTGTCTCCCACCCCATGGACTGCTCTAGGACGTCCCATGGTCTGTGTCCCCCAATGGAATGCCCGAGAAAAGGAGATTTTTGTGAAACTCACCTGTAAAATCTTTTTTTCGTAGTTCCATTGGGGACACAGCTCCCACCCCTTCCTACGTATGCACGGGAGGATGTTTTTTCTATTGTTCTCTGGTTGGACCTCACGGTTTACGGTCTGTTTGGTTCCTTTACCTTTTTGTTCTCCTTCTCCTTCTCCTACTGCTTTGGCAACGCCTGAAGTTCTCCTGCTGGAGCCTGGGGGTATAGCCCGAGGAGGAGGAGCTTCTTCTATTTGCATAGTGTCCCTCCTGGTAATACCTCTAAGCTATACCCATGGTCTGTGTCCCTCAATGGAACTACGAGAAAAAGATTTTACAGGTGAGTTTCACAAAAATCTCCTTTTTACTAACCTGTCAATCAAACATATAAGGTGCCCAAGGGGAGGTCCAGCGATGCAGGTTGCCCGGCCACAGTCATCGCTGTATGTGCCCAGCGCCGCCTCCTAATGCTCTATTTCGCCTCTCCCTCTCCTCCTGCTGTAAGCTCTGGCTTGTGCGCATTTCACTTGAAGAAGCCGATCCAAGAAGTCCGCGCATGCGCACAGGCATGCGCCCGTGCGGACTTCTTGGATCGGCTTCTTCAAATGAAGTGCGCATGCGCCCTGTGCGCACGAGCCAGCGCTTACAGCAGGAGGAGAGGGAGGGAGAGGGAGAAGCGGCACAGAGCATTAGGAGGCGGCGCTGGGCACATATAGCGATGACTGCGGCCGGGCACCCTGCATCGCTGGACCTCCCCTTGGGCACCTTATATGTTTGATTGACAGGTTAGTAAAACCTGTTTTTTGACAAAATAACGCTACTAATCGGATAGATGAGCCCACATTAGGCATGCTAATGAGACCCTGAACGTCAGCATATGTTTAGCTGACAGGGCTCAAACGTGGTGACAGATTCCCTTTAAAATATATCAGCCTAGGTCAGGGATGGGCAAACTGCAGCTCTTGTAAAACTACAATTCCCACAATGCCCTGCTGTAGGCTCATAGCTGTAAGCAGTCTTTGCATGCTGGGAGTTGTAGTTTTGCAACAGCTGGAGAGCCGCAGTTTGCCCATCCCTGGCCTAGGTTAACCAGCAGCACCACCCCTAGCTATATCGTAACAAGCCTATCAGCTAGGTTGCCGCAGGTCTGCCACAACGCTGCCTGAATTTGAAGGTGGGCAGGGTTGTGGCAGCTGCAACTCGCCTGCCTGGTGAAAACTCAGCCTCTGTGTATAAATCCATTCCATGACTTCCATGTTGGTAGCATTGCAGCATCAGCCAGGATAAGTGTTACTATTTATCATGATCACAGGCTGTCAGAAGACATGTAGTATTATGACTCCATGGTGATCTAGATGTGCCCAAAAATCGACAGGTTATTCAGTAAATATTTTATTTCATGTTTCAGTCACACAAGAATGTTTCTTTCTGTAGCGCTATTGATTGATTTTAATTATTGAGTGTTCGGCAGTCCACAAGATTGTATACAGCCAATGTAGTATTTGGACTGCAGCTGTAGCTTGATGGTTAAAATCAATCAGTGGTGCTACAAACATTGCAGTATAGCCCTAGCCGGAGGGCTCATGCACATGACCGTGGGCTGGTTTGCGGTCCGTGGATACCGGCTGCGTGCATTCCGTATTTAGAGGAATGGCCGGCCCTTAATACAACATTTCTATCCTTGTCTGTAATGTGGACAAGAATAGGACATGTTCTATAATTTTGCGGACGGTACAGAACGGGAATCTGGATGTGGTCAGCACACCGAGTGATGTCCGCATCTTTTGCTTTGCCATTAAAGTGAATGGGTCCGCATCAGACCTGCCAAAAATGTGGATTGGATGTGGACCCAAACGACGGTCGTGTGCATAAGCCCTAAGGGTACTGCTACACATCACGGCTCTGCTGCATATTTGGTGCGGCAAAAAAAAGTACCAAAAACACATGCAATTTTTGCAACAACATACCTGCGTTTATGGTGCATTTTCTCTCAAACAAAAGGAAAATATGAATTACTATTACAAAATTGTGTTAAATTGAGGTAATTTAAGCAGAAGCGCCCATCTAGGACGTTTAACCCCCTTAGGCTACTTTCACACTTGCGCTTTCCCTTTCCGCTATTGGGATCCATCATAGGATCTTAATAGCTGGGGAAAACTCTGTTTTATCCCTATTCATTGTCAATGGGGACAAAACTGAACTGAACAAAACGGAATGCACCAGAATGCATGGTTGCATCCCCATCATAACAGAATAACGCTGCAAGCAGCGTTTTTTTTGTCCGCGATGTGGTGCCGTAGCAAGACGGATCCGTCCCCCATTGACTTTCAATGGTATTCATGATGGATCTTGGCTATTTTAAAGATAATACAACCGGATCCGTTCATAATGGATTCAGCAAAAACGCTGGTGTGAAAGTAGCCTTAGATGCCGTGGTCAATAGCAAACGCGGTATCTGTGGTTTAGGCCCCATGCACACGACCGTTGTTTGTTTCCGCGGATAGCATGCTTCCCGATTCATTTCAATGGGTCCGTCAAAAAATGTGGATGGTCAACCGTTTTTGTTCCGCATCCGTGATCCGTGTTTTCATTCCATCAAAAAAATAGTGCATGTCCTATTTATTTTCACGTTTGCGGACAAGGATAGGCATTTTTAAAATGGATCTGCCATAAAAATCGGATCCGTCAAAAAAAAAAAACGGTCCGCCATCCGTTTTTTTTTAAGGACGCAAAATTTCAAGGAGGAGCGGAGGCAGGCAACGGTCGTGTGCATGTAGCCTTAACCCTGGGTTCACACCTGAGTGTTTTACAGCGCGTTCAAACGCGCTGTAAAACGCTCAACAGATTAAAACCAATGCATCCCTATGGGAGTGGTTCACACTTGAGCGTTTTACAGCGCGTTTGAACGCGCTGTAAAACGCCCAACGCATAAACAAGTACTTGAGCTTCTTTTGGGGCGTTTGACGCGCGTTTTGTGATTGACACCACAGTAGTCAATCACAAGAACGCGCGTTTTACGCGCGTTTCCTATTTGCAAAAACGCGCTGAAATACGCGCGACAAAAACGCGCGTAAAACGCGCGTTTTTAGAACGCTCAGGTCTGAACCCAGGGTAAAGGGAGGGAGTGTTTCCCGATCAGGCTGTGCCTCTCTGGTGCAGCCTGCTGGTGATTGTCAGTATAGCACTGATATATATAATCAGCACTGATGTATGATACTCTGCACAAGCAGTATAGGGTGTGTATAGAAGCAAAAAATTGCCTGTTAAAGGTCCTTTGTGGGACAAGTAAATGGTTAAAAAAAAGTTTTTAAAACATAGTAAAAACAAAAAAAAAATTCCATTTAAAAAAGGTTGTAAAAGAGTTTTTAATGTGCAAAAGTAGTACAAGGCTACAGCGTGTTTTCCCTTTGCTGGAAGAAAACTTCATGCGTTTGTTTTTGTTTTTTTGGTGCTATTTTTTGCCGCAGCACAGCAGAGACCTGTGGCAGCAACCTTAGTGTCTTTTCAGACCGGCAGATATCCTGCTGGGTAATAAATACTAATTAACAATAATTGCTTGTTACTTGGTTCTTGTTACCTGTATTAACATGCAGTAATTATTGCTCTGTATGGAGATGAATGATCGTTAAAGGGGTTATCCGAGACTAAAAAATGCTCCCCATATTCCCGGGCCCCCTCACACTGATTCTACTTACCTGGCTCCCCGCGCGCGGATGAAAGAGCACACGGGGTGCAGCAAATGGGAGGTGGTGACGGGAGCGAGCTTCCCTAGCGTCGTCCCTCCCGACACCCGTGAACGGGGAGAAGCCACGGCGGCCATGCGGGGGCCAGGAACGACGCGGGAAGCCAGGTAGATAGAATCAGTGTAAGGGGACCTGGGCATATGGGGGGCATTTTTTAGTCTCTGATAACCCCTTTAAAACAATCTTTTGTCTCCATACAGTTTTCCTATTATTGGCAGGTCATCCAGTTTATACAGGGAGATGTGCTGCCGGCTTACAAGCATTTTTACGCTTGCAAGCAATGATTTGGAACAAGTGTTGCTCAGAGATCATCAGTCTGTGTAAAAAGGTCTTTAAAGGGGTTATCCCATAATTAATGTAAAAAATGTAAATCAGACGACATATTGAACATGACAGTCTCTTTTTAAGGGCTCGTGCATACAGCGGGTCCGCAATACACGGGCACTGACTATGTGCACCCCGCATCACGGATGTGGACCCATTCACTTGAATGGGTCAGCATTCCGGGAGGTGCGGTGCGGAACCAAAGCACGGATCGGAAGCACTACGGAGTGCTTCCGTGGTGTTTCTGTCCGTGCCTTCGCACCACAAAAAAATTTAATGTTCTATTTTATTACGGTGCGGACGGATCACAGACCTATTCAACTTGAGCCGTCCTGGCTGTCGCACGGATGTTGCCTGTGCATTGGGGACCGCAGATTGCGGTCCCCAATGCACAGAACGGCTGTGTGCATGAGCCCTAACAACACTGGAACCAGCCCTGTACCTCACATGGATCCAGAGATCTCCCCACTCATTGCTCTGCTAGATTTATATCAAGCTGACAGCTGAAGGAAGTCTCTTTTCTGCTGCCGCTCAGGAGACGTGTCCATTCCGCTGCAGCTGTCTTCCTATCACAACTCAAGAGGTAGTTGAAGGATAAAACTGAGCATGTGCGGCCATCTCAGTGGGACGGACAAAGAAATGAGGAAAAAAAAAAAACAGCAGGTGGTGCTATACAGATGTATTTTATTGAAAACTCGGTGGCGGTACAAAATTTTTAATTACATGCAATTACAAAAGTATTCAGGTGTTGGTTTGAAAACTGTATAAAAAATCTAAGGGCTCTTTCAGAGTGTGTCCTTTTTGGAAATCACGCTCCGTGTGTGTGTGATTTCTCATTTTGGACACTGTTCGTTTAGCAGAAGCACACAGCATTATAATGATTTATAATGTTGTGTGTCTCTGCCTGACCTTACTGCTACAGAATCATAGTAATAGCATTATGTCAGCATAACTCTGTAGAACTAAGACACACAACATTATAAATCATTATAATGCTGTGTGCCTTTGATAAACGGGAAATCACACTCGCACAGTGCGTAATTTGTACACAGGAGAAGCTCAGCTGAAAGAGCCCTTAGCCCACGATACATGTGTTTTTTTCCATGCGGTTTCACATGCAGAAAAAAAACGAAGAGTAATACAGAACCAGCCAAGTGTATGAGATAACACTTTGCAGAGTTTTTCAGTTCGGAAATTGACCTGCCGCATGGATTTCAATGGGAGGGTGAAAGCTGCAGCAAAACCACAAAAAAACCCGCTGTTAGACGTTACGTATTTTGGCGCAGATATGCTGCAGAAACGCACATAAATCAGCACGGAAATTTATGTGGATCTTATGTGCGTTCCCATGTGCAGGTGGCCTTATACACGTTAGATAACTGTCGGACAACCTATCTCCCAGTATTTTTTCTCCAGGAGATAAGTGCTACCTGAGATGCCTCTCAGATGGTTGTCACTAAAGATGAGCGAATTTCATATTTAGAAATTCGTTCACACTTCATTTACTGGTTAGGCCTCTTTCACACTAGCGTTGTGAGGATCTGGCGTGCACTTTCGTCACCGGAAATGCCCGCCGGATCCGTCACAACGCAACACACCAGAAAGCATTTGAAGACTGATCAGTCTTCAAAATGCTTTCAGTGTTACCATGTGATGTAGGGGCGCTGTGACGTCATTGTGGAGCGCCCCGGGAGCCGCACGGACAGTAAGTAGCTTCTCCACTGCTCCCCACTACTTTTCCATGGCAGCCAGGACTTTAGTAGCGTCCTGGCTGCCATGGTTACCATTCAGAAAGCTAAACGTCGGATCCGGCAATGCGCCAAAACGATGTTTAGCTTAAAGTCGGATCCGGATTAATGCTTTTCAATGGGCATTAATTCCGGATCCGTCCTTGCGGCATGCCTTCAGTTTTTTTGGCCGGAGGAAAATCCGCAGCAGGCTGCGGATTTTTCAACGGCAAAAAAACCTTTTGAATACTGAACTGAAGACATCCTGAACGGATTTCTCTCCATTCAGAATGTATTGGGATAATCCTGATCAGTAGCTTTCCGTCTTAGAGCCCCGAGGACGGAACTCTAGGACGGAAAGGAACAACGCAAGTGTGAAAGAGGCCTAAAAGGTGAACTGCGTTATGGATCCCGTTACCACAGACCTTAACGCAATTCCATGACTGAATGCCTTTAGAGGCATTCCGTCATAATAGAAGTCTATGGCGTGCAAAACGGATCTGTTCCGTTTCTGTTATGCAGGGGACTCGTCTCCTGCATAAAGGAAATGGGACGGATCCATTTTGCAGCCCATAGACTTCTATTATGACGGAATGAAGAACGGAATGCCTCTAATCTAAAGGCATTCAGTCATGGTCTGTGGTAACGGAATCCATAACGCAAGCGTGAACAAATTTCATAACCTGAAATTCGCTCATCTCTAGCTGTCACCGTTATCTTATGTGGACAGCCATTCTAGCTGCCCATAGTTTTTTTTCTTTAGTTGGTTAGTCCTTGTAGATCTGTGGGTATGACCAGTGTTTTCCAGTCAAAATGTTTATTTTAATTATAAGCCACCTACTAATATATTGCTGTTTGCATATCGGTGCTGATAACTTCTGCAAAACGTCACATCCTTGTCAGTACTGTCTTTTCTACAGACTACACGGTGTTCCTGGCCTAAATATGGCAGCTGAAGGGGGCCATGCCATATATCATTCAGCCTACTCTGCACATGTGCTAGTTTCCCATGGGCAGTGGCGTCTCCAAATGGACACGTCAAGTCACATGCCCCTCCAAGTTCTCTAACAGTAGCCGTGTTTAGGATGGGAGTGCCATGCAGAAGACTGTACTTGCTATGTCTGGTCGTACCTCCGTTCCATTGACTCCAGGGGCTTTGGCATCTTATTGTTGTGATCAGTTGGGGGTACCAGCAAAGGGACCCTCGCTGGTCAGATATTTATCCCCTATGGAGTGAATATCCCCTATGGAGTAAAACCCTTTCAAGGGCAAACTCTGCTGGATCAGAGATTCTAGACCACTGTGTCTGCTTTCCATTCATTGGAGGGTATGAAGACAAGGAGGAGACAGGTGTATTTCAAATCTTTGTATTTTTTTTATTCTGATACAGGAATGGATTACAAATAAGGTAATTGCAAGCAAATATGTAAATATAAATAACTTAGATTGTAAACATATAAAACTGTATACATTTATATAAAAATAAAGTATTTTCACTGTACAGAAAATTGTATTCTTCAGTATTCTCACAGGAGCGTCTGCAGTAAGTCATTTTACATTTATTTACACCATTATATATATAGTACAACACTGAGAAATGCTGATGAATGTTACTCTTCACAGGAATCTAGACCAGTGAGTGGTCAGTGCAAGGCCATAGGATAGGAGTAGTAGGCTGCAAGTTGATGACCACTATTTAGAAACTTAAAAGTACAACTGAACTAGGTATGAAAATATTGCTGTTTGTGTAACTGTTTTTTGATGATGTGTATGGACAGTGCGTGTGTTTCTGTAATACACTTTATTAGGTAAATGTATTAGAAAAACTGTATGTAAAGTCCCCCCTTAGCAACCTCTGACTGAGGAGTAGGAGAATTAGTCTTCAGTGCTCAAGTAAATGCTAGAGACACTGGGTAACTGGATGATGCAGGGGATTCTCAGCCAGCCTCTGGTCTCCTTGTCCTAGTCCTGCCTCCTAAATATGTAAAGGTCCTCGCACCCATGAATTTTTGTACTGGAGTTTTTTTATGACCACAAATACCAGATACACGCATGCATTTATTTATTTTTTCTAAATGGCAGAGTAAGGCCTCTTTCACACTTGCGTTCTGAGGATCCGGCGGGCACTTCCGTCCCGCCGGATCCGTCAGAACGCAAGTCACCTGAAAGCATTAGAAGACTGATCAGGATCCTGATCAGTCTTTGAAATTCTTTCAGGTTACTATGGCAGCCAGGATGCTATTAAAGTCCTGGTTGCCATAGTAGTAGTGGGGAGCGGGGGAGCAGTATACTTACAGTCCGTGTGGCTCCCGGGGCGCTCCAGAATGACGTTAGAGCGCCCCATGCGCATGGATCACGTGGTCCATGCGATCACGTGATCCATGCGTGTGGGGCGCCCTGACGTCACTCTGGAGCCGCACGGATAGTAAGTATACTGCTCCCCCGCTCCCCACTACATTTTACCATGGCAACCAGGACTTTAGCATCCTGGCTGCCATGGTAACCATTGAGAAAAAGCTAAACGTCGGATCCGGCGATGCGCCGAAACGACGTTTAGCTTAAGGCCGGATCCTGTCTTCCGGATTTTTGGACGGAGACAAATCCGCAGCATGCTGCGCTTTTGTCAACGTCCAAAAAACGTTCACATACTGAACGGAAGACATCCTGATGCATCCTGAACGGATTGCTCGCCATTCAGAATGCATTGGGATAATCCTGATTAGTATCTTTCCGTCCTAGAGCCCCAAGGACGGAACTCTAGGACGGAAAGCAATAACGCTGATGTGAAAGGGGCCTTAATTAGTTTTCAGGTTTTTTTCTCTATAGCCTAAAAATGCCTGAGCTACAGCATGCTGTGTTTTCAAAAAAACTAAGGGTACTTTCACACTTGCGTTGGTGCGGATCCGTCTATTTATTTGCACAGACGGATCCGCACCTATAATGCAAACGTTTGTATCCGTTCAGAACGGATCCGTTTGCATTAGTTTTAAAGAAAAATGTCAAAGTCCAAAACTGATCAGTTTTGAATTACATTGAAAGTTAATGGGGGATGGATCAGTTTTGAATTGCATTGAAAGTTAATGGAGAACGGATTTGTTTTCAATTGCACCATATTGTGTCATTGAAAACGGATCCGTCCCCATTGACTTACATTGTAATTCAAAACGGATCCGTTCGGCTCCGCATAATCAGACGGAAACCAAAATGCTGCAAGCTGCGTTTTGGTGTCCGCCTCCAAAACGCAATAGAGGCAGAACGGAGCCGAACTGATGCATTGTGAGCGGATCCTTATCCATTCAGAATGCATTGGGGCTTAACTGATCCGTTTTGGACCATTTGTGAGAGCCCTGAAACGGATCTCACAAACGGAATCCAAAACGCTAGGGTGAAAGTAGCCTAAGCCAAAAGGACACCTAACAAATAAAACATCTGTAGCAAATACCGCCTGGATTACCTGCATTTTATATTTCCCAAAGCTCTTCAGCTAATATCTGGCAATTTTACAGCAAAAGTGCTATGTATGAAAGCAGCCTAATAGAAAATACTAAAAATAATGTGACATGCTAGCAGGAGCTCTCCCCTCTACCTTTCCTGCGCGACTCTGGTTAGGGCTGGGACTATGGCGAGAGGAGCAGGACTGCAGTGTTTAGCACACTATGTCCTGTGTACTTACTTTGAATGCTGCAGCTCCGCTACTCTCCCTATCTTCCCAGAAAGTCACACCATTTTTAATAAAAACTCACTCTTTTAGGACACCTGCGTTTCCGCACCAAAATCTGTATGTGTTACTTTTGTTGTGGTTTTGCACTGATCTCGACTTTTGCATTGCAAAGAGTGAAATCCGTACTAAACAATTGACATGCTGCAGATTTCAAAATCTGCACGGCAGGTCAATTTCCGTGCAAAATGAAATATCATTCACTTTGCTGTTACTGTATTACACTTTTTATTTTTCCCATGTGGAACAGCTATAATCCGCAATGTGTGCAGGTACTCTTACCCTAGGTACACACCTAAGCGTTTTTCAGCGCGTTCAAACGCGCTGTAAAACGCACAACATGTGGAAAGCCATGCTTCCCTATGGGCATAGTTCACATTTGGGGGTTTTACAGCGCGTTTGAACATGCTGAAAAACGCCCAACGGTGCCGCTTCAGCATGAGCTTCTTTTGGCCGTTTTAACACGCCTATGGACCATGCTGAAATAGGGGAGAATCACCGAATCGCACGTATGATGCGTGTTTCTTAGTTACAAAAACGCGCGTCATACGCGCGATTCAGAAACGCTTAGGTGTGTTCCCAGCCTAAGGGAGACTGGAAAGCCTCTACATCATATAGTTATCTGGTGTCTTCAGCGTTCTGAAGACAGATGCTCGAATTATTAGAGATGAGCGAATTTCATATTTTGAAATTCGTTTACACTTCATTTACTGGTATAAGCTGAATTGCGTTATGAATACCGTTACCACAGACCATAACGCAATGCCTTTAGAAGTCTATGGGCTGCAAAACGGATCCGTCCCGTTTCCGTTATGCAGGGGAGTCCTCTCCGGACGGATCAGCAGCCCATTCCATTATGCATTCCGTCATAGAATTACGCTATGGTCCGTAAGAACTGAATCCATAACGCAATTCACCTTACACCAGTAAACGAAGTGTAAACAAGTTTCATAACCTGAAATTCGCTTATCTCTACCAATTATCCTTATCCACCTTGATAAGGAGAGACTTTACATACAGGTTTCCAATAATAAAGTGTGTTATAAAAGCACTTTACACTCACTGTCCCTACACATTAAAAAAAAAGAAATGATAGTTACCACTTTAAAGGGTGCTTTACAAACCTGTGTTCTGGCTGTGTGCCCACAATACAAGGCAGGTCTTAGTGATATCTGTACCTGCATAGGCCTTAAAGGGACTGCAAGAGTCACACATTTTCTACTGTCCAATGTTACAGAATAAACTAACCTATTGGGGTCGGTAATGTGTGAAATTTTTAAGTCTAATTGTATTAGAAATGTTTTCTTTTCCTTCTTTCTGGCAGGTTTCTAATTTGCATGGAAATGTTTGAATCTCAGATAACCTCCTTTAAAGAGGACCTTTCATCAAGCTACAAAATGTGTGCTAAGTATGCTGACATGTAGAGCGGCTCCCAGGGATCTCCCTGCACTTACTATTATCCCTGGGCGCCGCTCCGTTCGCCCGGTATAGGCTCCAGTATCTTCTGGGACTTGGTTATACTAGGCGGAGCCTAGTATCACTTGGTTATAGTAGGCGTATCCCAGGCTGTAGCGCTGGCCAATCGCAGCACACAGCTCATATCCTGGGAGGTTTTTTTTCTCCCAGGTTGTGATCTGAGCGCTGGGATTGGCCAGCACTACAGCCTGGGATACGCCTACTATAACCAAGTGTACTAGGCTCCGCCTAGTATAACCAAGTCCCAGAAGATACTGGAGCCTATACCGGGCGCAAGGAGCGGCGCCCAGGGATAATGGTAAGTGCAGGGAGATCCCTGGGCGCCACTCTACATATCAGCACACTTAGTACACATTTTTTAGCCTGATGACAGGTCCTCTTTAACACTGAAGACCACTTATTTTTTATGTAAAGGGATAGTGTAGAACATAATCTAATCTCTTAGTCAGGATGGAGTGTGGTGAACATAAGTCAAACAGAATATTGTCCAAATTGCTCAAACCTAAGTCTAAGGCTATGTTCAAATCACATTTGGCACGTATACTGCTGCCATTCATGTTGAACATGTCCACAGGGTTACATTAGCCAAACAGAGGCCCAACGTGTCCTGTTTGCCTACGTCTGGACAGTATACATAATTAAATTGCGAAAAAATATGGTATAGCGTAATGAACTACACTATTCCATACATCTAGTTAAAAAAAACTATACCGCACAGTAATACAATGGGACCTTATCAGTGCCAATGAATTGCATCCAATTAATGCATACATTAAACAGAACCTAAGGTTTGTACCGTCACTTGTTACATAAGAAGTTTGTCATGAGGTTCTAACTACTCCTAGATCCTCACTGCATTTTTTTTTGTTTTATTTATTAAAACTGTAACTCTTAGCAACCAATCACATTGCAACTTATTTTTCCTCAGCAAATGAAAGCTTAGACCTGATTTCTTTCTATGGGGGCAACAAGGGTAGTTTTGAAAAATGAGTCCAATTCTTCCATTTTGCAATTGAATGCATTTGACCCAAAGATTACTGTATATTCTGTAGACTCCTACTGTATATAGAAGAGCACTTCATGTTTGTTCCATTTATGTTAATGCATAAACACAATGGAAAATTCATCTGGAAAAAGGTAGTGCAGTTATTTCCACTCACTGCCTGTAATTATATCAATAACTGATTGAAGTTGATTTATTTCATAGACAAGGAGTTTGCAGGTAAGTGCAGGATTATCTGCTGGTAAGACCGTTCTACACAAAGGGCCGACTTCATAGTCCATTAATGTGCAAAAACAAGGGAGCAGATAACATCCAGTGCAAGTTCAGTGTCTACTTCCTGTGTAGAATATCACCTAGAAGAGCAGCTCTCACCCCCTAGTTACTATAATACATAAAGTGATAGATTAGGATTCTCCCCCTGGAAAGAGCACCCATCCAGCATGTCTCTGGCTATTGTGTTATGCTTACAGTAAGGCTTCATGCACACGGCCGTAGTTTCGGTCTGCATTCATATGTCCGTTCTGCGGCATAAAAATAGAACATGTCCTATTATCTATTTTGCAGACAAGATTAGGCATTTGAAACACACTATGGGAGCTGCAGGATGCGCACGGCCAGTATTTGTGTTTTGCGGATCACAGAAACTAATAAGGCTGTGTGCATGAGGCCTAATAGTTACTAAAGTAACAACACAATCTGCCTCATCCTGCCAAACAGTAGGAAGAAAGCTACCTGATATTAGAAAAACTTCACCATTTCCACATTCAGTACTGCAAACTTGGAATATAAGGCTACTTTCACACTATCGTTTTTTCTGGATCCGGCAGGGTTCAGCAAAAAACACTTCCGTTACTGATAATACAACCGTCTGCATCTGTTATGAACGGATCCGGTTGTATTTTCCTTAACATAGCCAAGACGGATCCGTCATGAACTTAATTGTAAGTCAATGGAGGACGGATCTGTTTTCTATTGTGGTAGATTGTGTCAGAGAAAACTGATCCGTCCCCATTGACTTGCATTGGGGTCATGCTGGATCCGTCTTGCTCCACATCCCAGGACGGAAAGCAAACTACAACATGTTGCGGTTTGCTCTCCGGTATGGGAACGCAAATAATCGGAATGGGATGCGTTTTGGAGCATTCCATTCAGTTCAGTTTTGTCCCCACTGACCATGAATGGAGACAAAACTGAAGCTTTTTTTTTTTTTTTGGTATTGAGCCCCTATGACGGATCTCAATACCGGACAACTAAAATGCTAGTGTGAAAGTAGCCTAACTTATCTGTACCCTTTGTATGTCAAAAGTGCCTTTCTGTGTACATTGTATGCTATTTGCACTGCACATTGTATGTTCTGTTATTGGGAAAGTAGTAATGTACCTTTGTTCACGGTGCTTCTTTTAAAAAAAAAAAAATAATCCATATATCAGATGAATTTGTTTTGTGGGCTGCTGAGAGCTAGAAAATCCCGGTCTGTATTTCATATAGCGGATTCACAAAGAAGAGCAGGAATCCCCGTGCACTGTATTGTCCTGCCCAGCTAATTCATCTGGTATGTGAACACGGATCATGGCACTCACAAGGTAAAGCCCTCATGGATGTTGAACCTTGTGTAAAGTGTTTGTTAAATATTCCTTCCTCATACTCTGTACCCACTGCACCATTTTCCAATATATTTGCTGTACCAGTTCTTCAGTTTACAAGATCTCTCACTGCAGTTATTGAGTGGGAATCTAATGCAAACTGTGGATTGTGCACAGTGGAACTGCATGCATGCAAGTAGATGAGATCTTCACAGATCTCACCCACAAGCTGCAGTCATTTCTCACCCATTTTCCACACAGGAGACCTTGGGTATAGCTCAGCTCCCTAGGAGGCTGTTGCGGATATCTGTTGCAGACTTTGTCTGCCGTGAAAACTGCAGAAAATTCCGCACCAGCTTTCCACCTGTGGCCATGTCCTTATTGTTTGTTACTGGAGATTATTGTGATGAGCAGGTTGGGGCATGGCTCATTACCAGACAGAGCTGGCATAACTATACTGGCATAAGCCTTGTGCATATTATTACCAGTTCTGGCCTGCTCACAGCTTTGCACCCATGTGGTTCTCATACGACCAGGATGGATTTCTAGCATTGCAGTATATATTGGAAAATTGCATTACTTCATTATACAAAGAAAAAGCAGAAAACAAAGTTTAGGCCATGCTGCAGGACCGCTGCATTGTTTCATTTTTTAAAACTTTCTGCTTTTAAAGGCGTTTTGTGAGATTTTTGAAAATGTAGCCAGAGCAGGGGGCTCTATAAAATACAAAGACCTCTTACTCACCTTTTATATGTTCTGCAGTGGTGATGTCACATCCACTGACATCAGCAGTCACTGACCTACGGAAGTGACATCATCGCTGGAGGACCAACGGAGATATAAAAGGCGAGTAAGCGGTTTTCTTTCATTTTATACAGCCACCTAGTTTGGGTCAAGTTTTTAAAAATTCCTAAAAAACTTCAAACAGTGAATGTCTAAAACAATTTTTAAGAGATAGTTTGTCAGGGATGACCAACCTGCGGCCCTCCAACTGTTGTAAAACTACACCTCCCATCATGCCCTGCTGTAGGCTGACCGGGCATGCGGGGAGTTGTAGTTTTGCAACAGCTGGAGGGCCAAAGGTTGGGCATCCCTGGTTTAAGTGATCCAAACAATAGTGGGGCATAAGGGATATTCTACATATGAAATATCATAAATGAATGTTTGCTTAAAATATATATCAAATAAGCAGGCACAGTAAGGGAAGAAAACCATGCAATGATTGTCTCAACTGCCGGATGCTACATAATTCATTAGGTTAGGACCCTGAAATTAATTATAAATCTATTTACACCAACAGATTGTCTGACCAATTTCTGTCCAATCAGACCAATAGTTGGTGTGTATAACCAACGGCCATCTGACCAATGATTGGTCAGATAATCTGTTTGTGTAAATAAGCCTTAGTAATTTCCTCCAGATTACCTAGAGAGAAAGCTGGCCAGGTTTGCAATCACCAGAGGCTGACGTTTGCTAATCACACTAAGCAGCCTTGAAGGAATAGCTGGTGCTCCAAGGTCAACCTGGAAAAAAAAAAACATAAAATAATCAAGCCTTATTTTAGGGCTGTATTAGACCTGAAGACAGGTAGATCATTGCTAACAAGGGCTCGTAAGAACATTCGTTAGTGATGAGCAAGCAAATGTTCTTTCATTGGGCAATCACAATTTTTAAGCAGGCTAACAATTCATTGTTTGCCAGCAGCAGATCATGCTGTGTAATCACGATCTGCTGCAGGAAAATAATGAGTCTGTATTGGGAAGAGCAATGGCGTTAGCGATCATTCCTCTCCATACTGTGGAGGAGATCGCTGCACTGATGAGCAAGCAATTGTTGGGAAGGAACACTTCCTTCCTGATAATCGAAATGCTGATCTGCAGGTCTAATACAAGCCTTAAGCTGGTTCTGTAAATCACTACAGACTATAAGATATGTGCAGTTTTTCCTGCTGCTTCTAGGCTTTAAGAAAAGGACATAACAGTTTAGCCTGAGTAGAGCTTGGGCAGAAGGGCGACCGCTAATTTAATCATTGGGCCTAGTCTTGTTTGAAAAGCTGGCAATCTGAGCTTTAAAACCAAGATGACAGTATTATCTCCTCTACTTCAGGAGATATAGCTTCTAGAAATTGGTTTGGGAGTAATATCATCTGAAAGCAAATTTCATCTACTTTCACCCTTGACTCGAATTCTAAGGCTTCATCTTCCTACCTCGAGCAGCTAATGCTACAGAGCCTGTTTCTATTGTAAGGGCTCTTGCAGACGAGCGGATGCACTCCTTGTTATCCGCAGCGAGAATGAGAGCCAAGCTGCGCGGTGGACATCAGAAGCACGAAGCAGTAATATGATAGATGCTGCTCCGTGCCTCTATGTGACCCTCTTCCTACAAAATCATGGTGACAACTTTATCTCACGGTGATTTTGGAGTAAAAGGGTCACAGGGAGGCACGGAGAATTATCTATCATGTTATTGCTTCGTGCCTCTGATGTCCACTGCGCAGCTTAGCTCTCATTCTCGCTGCAGATAACACGGAGTGCATCCGCTCGTCTGCCAAGAGTGCCACTGTGCAGGTAAAACGGGTCACGTTAAAGTGAATTGGACTAGCTGCAATGCCAGACAAATGCGTAAATAGAGCCCCATGGCCGCTTCAGGAAACTGGCCATGGGGGTGCTGGTAGTAAGACCCCACTAATCTGACACTAATGTAAAGTCTCAGAAGCAGCATTACTTTAGCAGATTAGGGCAGCTAAAAGATGTGACAGATTTTCTCTATAGTTCAGGATTACCAGTCTAAACTTCCATTTTTATCCCCTTAACATGGACAGTGATGGTTATTATTCTTACCTGTACCATGTAAATGACTCTTGTGATGGCTTCTCCATTGATGGTATCTGGCTGGAGGATCCATGCGCTAGGCAGAAGCTCTCCTCGTACAGTGTCTTTATTAGGACGTGGCATAGATTCATTATAAACAGATTGGAAGCACAAGCTGTAACACTTCTCCTGTAAACAGGGAACACAATATTATGATGCACCACCAATGATAAATTGTTTGGAGAGGTGGATCTTAACTATGATACCTGAGATTAAAGGTGAATACAGCAATAGTGAGTTTACACAGCCAGAATAGCTCATTCAGTGGGGGAAAAGTGCTGCATGTAACTCCACTGTAGGAGAAGTGATGCCATTGTTTGTCCTCGTACAGCTGCATTGCATTTGGGCAGCAGATTACTGTTTAGAAAGCATGATCTGCTGCCAAGAAATGATAGTTTACTTGCCTGCACATACAATGGTTTCGCTTGTTTATCGGAGGCGGGCATATTGTCAGGAACGATTGGTCATAGGAACATTCGTTGCTGACAATCGGTATGTGTAAACCCGCCATAAGTGAGTTCAGGAGTTGTTCTTGCTGGTACCAGATTACATTTTAAATGTTATTAAAAGCCATCATCACCTTCGAGAGGACCTGCTAGCTGCCCTGTAGTTACAACAGCCAGTCAGTCACTGCTGAAAGGGTCGGGGGAGTGATCCCCTTGTAATACAGCAGTCCACTATATCCTCTGTTCCTTCTTATTAGCGCAAATAATTTGGAGGGTTTTGGTTACTAGGCGAATGGTCTTTTACACAAGATGGCAAAATTAAGTGACAGATCTGCATTAACCACCTAACTCTTTTTTTGCTGCTTTAGCTGCTCAGATTTCCTGATTGGTAGCAGCTAGAGCCATGCACCTGGTCTTGTTTGAAAGCTGGCATTCCAGGCTTTCAAGGACCAAAATGACAGCATTAGCACAATAGAAGAAAGAGATATTTGTTAGAAATAGAGTCTGGAATAAATGCAGTAGCACCTGCTTTTACTTTTAGCTACATTCACTGCATCCCAATTTCCAACAGTGATATCTTCGCATGTAGTGAAGATATTGCTGTCATTCTGGTATTGTTTGAAAGCTGAGGATGCCTTCAAACAATACAAAGCCCATATCTCTAGCTGCTACCTACCCAGAGATATGAGCAGCAAAAGCAGTTGGCAAGCTGAAAGGCTGAAGGAGGGTAGAAAAAAAATAAAAATATATAGAGGTTTGTAATTATCTTGATTGTACTAAACCACGTAATATTATTATTGCTACAAAATAATGTTCAAATTGCTGTTATTTTATGTTTAGGGGAAAAGTGAAAAACAAAACATAAGTTATTTAATACACTATATATACACCACAAAATTGTTACTAAAAACCTACAACTAAGGGTACTTTCACACTAGCGTTGGTGCGGATCCGTCTGTTTGTTTGCACAGACGGATCCGCACCTCTAATGCAAACGTTTGTATCCGTTCAGAACGGATCCGTTTGCATTAGGTTTAAAGAAAAATGACAAAGTCCAAAACGGATCCGTTTTGGATTACATTGAAAGTCAATGGGGAACGGATCCGTTTTCAAATGCACCATATTGTGTCACTGACAACGGATCCGTCCCCATTGACTTACATTGTAAAAAAAAACGGATCCGTTAGGCTCCGCCTTTTCAGACGGACACCAAAATGCTGCATGCTGCGTTTTGGTGTCCGCCTCCAAAACGTAATAGAGGCGGAACGGAGCCTAACTGATGCATTCTGAACGGATCCTTATCCATTCAGAATGCATTGGGACTTAACTGATCCGTTTTGGAACGTTTGTGAGAGCCCTGTAACGGATCTCACAAACGGAATCCAAAACGCTAGTGTGAAAGTACCCTTATTCTGCAAAAAAAAAAAAAGTTTAGAAGAAAAAATTAAAAAGTTATGACTGTTGGAACATGAAGGGGGGAAATGTTATTGGTCCTTAAGACTAAGGCTACTTTCACACTAGCGTTTTGGCTTTCTATTTCTTAGATCCGTCATGGGCTTTCAGAAGCTGTGCAAAACGGATCAGTTTTGCCCTAATGCATTCTGAGCAGATCCTTTCCCATTCAGAATGCATCAGTTTGTCTCCATTCAGTCACCATTCTGCTCTGGAGGCGGTCACCAAACCGCTGCCTGCAGAGTTTTTCTGTCCGCCATGTGGTGCGGAGCAAGACAGATCAGTTTTCTCTGACACAATAGAAAACGGATCCGTCCCCCATTGACTTTCAATAGTGTTCATGACGGATCCGTCATGGCTATAGAAGACATAATACAACCCGATCCGTTTATGATGGATGCTTGCGGTTGCATTATTGTAACGGAAGCATTTTTTGCAGATCCATGATGCTAATGTGAAAGTAGCCTAAAATGAATTGTCACCAAGTTAAAAATGCAATTGTGTCCCCTAAGTTGTACACCAACAAGATTTACTGCAGACACACATTAAAAATCTAGAATAAAAAAGTGACATTTTGGAAGGGTTTTTCCAATTTTAAAGTGAATGTTAGGAGGTTAAAGAGGTTTTCTGGTCTCCAGGTATTGATAACCTATCCTCAGGATAAAATGGTAACGTATTATGTGGAGATAGGAGGGAGTAACTGAAGGCTTCCCGTAAGAGTGCGAGTTCTTGAAACAAACCTTAGTGGTGGCCCAGTGAGGGGGAATGTGAGCCTGAGGATGTCATCAATATGTGGAGCCCAGAAAATTCCTTTAGCAGACTTTGGTTAAATGATGTAGGTTGTGATTAAAACATTTTTTTAAAAAAAAAAACCTGCTCCAGAATAATCACAAGATCTGAATGTGACCCAGAATTTTTTCATATGAAGCAAGAGCTACATGCTCACCTGCTTGTACTCCACAGCCAAACAGCAGAAATCCCTGGGTTGTTTTAGATAGCAAAGTGACGTGTCAGTCATCACATGCACTAGCAGAGAAAACAAGTATCTTAATGTTAGTAGGAATAACTCTATTATAAGTAATTAAACTGCTGCTGCCACATGTAACAATTCCATCACAGTTTTGTATGAGTTAGCATGTCACACAGCTGGTAGTGACATGTCACATGTCACCTCTCCTGACTTGTCTATTGAAGTAAATAATTGCATTTCCCCTGAAATAACAATTCTGGGGACATTTGTTCATATAACTGTGTTGAGCGATTCCTCTATCATTAGAAGTTGGATATGTGTCCCTGCACAGTCTGATACTGGCAGCACTGACTGGATAGTGTCAGACTGTGCAGTGATACCCCTAAAAGATAACACACAGTTGTACATTTATATTCATAAACTTCTAGCAGGAATAATCTGAGGAACATAGAATCTTAAAAAGGAAATAAAAAAAAAAAAGAAAATTCTAGAGTATGTGGAATACCATTATTTACTAAAAAAGACATAGCAGGAGTGGCGATTGGTCATCAGTATCTGATCCGTTGGTGCGCGACACCTGGGACCCCCACGATCAGGTGTTTGACAAGGCACCGGCGTTCGCAGTAGCGCCTGGGCCTTCTCTCGGGTCACCAGGCACAGCACAGTACATTGTATTGCTGTGCTCGGTATGGCTGCTCAGCTCCATCCCTGCGCCTAGGACAGTTCATAAGAGTTCATATTAACAATACCCCTTAATCTAAAATGCTCCACAAAAGGTATCCTTTAACCCTTTCCTGACCTCCATCATACATGTCGGGTCTTTAAAGATGGTGCTTGCTTCAGAGCACACAGGCGCCATAGCTGCCAGGTTTCTGCTGTTTTGAACAGCTAACACCCAGGGCTAATGGCTGTGATCTGCCTTACCGAAAATGGAAAACCCCAGGTTCTTGAAGGGGGTTAATGTAGCAGAACATATAAATCAACAAAGTTTGGTTTGGTTACCTTACATATGTAGGAAAGCATTCCGCTTCATAACCATTTTAACACATTGCTAGTTCCAGGGCAAATATGTAATTAGTGCCTTACAGGGTAGGTTATCTATATGCAAATGAATGAGACTGAGCTTGCACTACTTTTACCACTACAGAGGTAATCTGTGAGGATGCTGGGAGTTGGACCCACCAAAATCTGGTAGTCGTCAATCTTTAAAGGGGTTATCTGGGCATTTAATCTAATTATCATACGGTGCTAACCTGTGGAGGTAAATTATTTTACATAATACTTACCCTCCCTCGCTCTGCTGCACTGGTGTAGGTCCTGACCAGATGTGGCCACTTCTTTTCTTGTTCGGGTGCATTGACTACATACCACATCTGGTTGGGACCCAGACAGAAGAGCCCGCGCTAGTGCAGCAGAGACATCAGGGTAGTGAGGGAAGGTAAGTACTATGTAAAAGAACTTCCCTCTGCAGGTTAGCACTGAATGATAATTAGTTGAAATGCCTGGAGAACCCCTTTAAAGAGGATCTTTCACCTGAAAACATTAACTGAAATAGCTATATTAACACACAGTGCGGCCCCCGGTGATGTCTTTCCTGTTGTTTTTTGCTTTTTCAAAAGACCCGTCTCGGGATGTGTAAAAGCTCGCGAGAACTTGATTTCCTTCCTCCCTGGCTAAGAGCGGGGAGCTCTGATTGGATGCGCTCGCAGCCAGGGAGAAGATAACCACGTCCAAGAAAAATTAAATTGCCTGCCCAGTTGAGCCGAATCGCCTCATCACCATATGAGGCGCCAAAAACAACGGGGGCCGCAGCGGACGAAAGGGGGGGGGGATCCTTAAAAAAAAAACATCACTGGGGGCCGCACTGTAAGTTAATATAACTGTTTCAGTTAATGTTTTCAGGTGAAAGGTCCTCTTTAAGTCCCATTAGAAATTAAATGAATAGGAATTGACCTGAAGTCACAATGTAAACTCGTGTTTCCTAATGACTGGTTGATACAGAAATGCACAACAGTACTCACCCAACTGAATGTTACTGCCCACTCTCTCATGTACACAGGCGGTGAGAATCGATTGGTCATACAATCGCCTAGCGCTAATGTCTTTCACCATGCACCACACATCATGAATTGGCCTCTTAATGACTCCAGCTCCAATAAACCCATGCTTTGTTGCGGATGAGAAGGCCTTATAGTACACCAGTACATCTTTCTCATTGCTCTGGTATCTGGAACAGAAACAAGACTATGGTGATCCATTACACAAGGGCAGGAGGCACCGGTATCTGTTACACAGTAAAATATATATAAAAATAAATATACTGAAGCTTACATCCATCCAGCTGCTGCCTGGTGATTGTATAGCTTCTTTATGTCATAGGAACAAGCAGTCATTACCTGGAAGAAAATACAACAAGTTACAACATTGGGGAGGGAAATTCATGGCATGGTTAAAAAGTTACACGTTTTGATGCATGCCATTTCTGAAAATTTGGGGAATTATATGCTGCCCCCACCACTTTGGGAAAGTGGATGTGGTCAGCTAGATGAGCAGGTTTTAGCCAGATTAACAGCTAACATTCTGACGGCAATGGACCCGTATTAGGCTACTTTCACATCTGCATTTTTACTTTAGGTTTTAAGATCTGGCAGAGGATCTCAAAACCTGAATGAAAAAGGATCTGTTCTATTTAATACATCCTGATGGCTCAGTTTGGCCGGATCGGGTTGTATTAAATCAAAACTGAACAAACCTGATCAGGATTGAAAATCATTGTAAGGCTACTTTCACACTTGCGTTTTTTGCGGTTCCGTCATGTATCCGTTACAATGATACAACCGCATGCATCAGTCATGAACGGATCCGGTTGTATTATGTCTTATATAGCCATGACGGATCCGTCATGAACACCATTGAATAGGGGACGGATCAGTTTTCTATTGCAGCGCTATTCTGTCCGCGATAGGAGCGCAACCAAACGGAATGGAATGCATTCTGTTTCATTCAGTTCAGTTTTGTTACCATTTACAATGAATGGGGACAAAACTGAAGCGTTTTCTTCCGCTATGACGGATCTCAATAGCAGAATTGAAAACGCTAGTGTGAAAGTAACCCAAGTAAAAAAAAAAAGGCACCATTGTTTAAGGCTACTTTCTCATTACATCACCAAATAGCCTAAAGGGACACGCAATAAAAAATTCAAAGCTTTATTAGTTGATAAAAAGACCAACAACAGATATATATATATATATATATATAATATCAATATCAAAAAATATATGGCGGCAGTACAAATGGTAGTCAAGATATGTGGCTCCCCTCCCATGCATAGAAGACCCCGATTATATCTCCCATATAGGGTAAAAAGAACACTATCACATTGCTGATTAAGATAACACCCTCTATATAGGATGTAAAAGCAAAGCAGTGCCTAACTATACTAGCCAAATGGGCAATTATGCACATACAATACAGCTACAAGGCACATTATTTCACAATTGGTATACCTGAGGGACACTTGAAAAGGAAAGGAAGACACGGGCTTCTAGCTGAGAGGAGAGCCCACCCCGACGCACTCAAGGGGCGTATTGCATTGTGATTGAGTTGCGTTGGCATTACTACTTTCACATTAGCGGCAGCCTTCTCCAGCAGGCTGTTCCGTGCTGCTACTAGTGCATGCGTGCCGCCGAAGGTCCGCTCTGGCCCCACTGACTATAATCGGGGAGAGCTGGTCGCAGCATGGCAAACATGCTAAGAGGCGGTCGGAATAAAACTACGACATGTCGTAGTTTTATTCTGGCCGCCTCTCGGCATGTTTGCCGTGCTGCGGCCGGACCTCTAGCCCACCCCTATTATACTGAATGGGGCTGGAGCGGACTTCCGGCGGCACGGTGCACTAGCACGGATCCGGCAGACTGTTCCCCCACTGGAACAGCCTGCCGGAGAAGGCTACCGCTAGTGTAAAACTAGCCTAAGGCTACTTTCACACTAGCATTTTTGCTGAATCTGGCAGGGTTCAGCAAAAACACTTCCGTTACTGATAATAAAACCATCTGCATCAGTTATGAACGGATCCGGTTGTATTATCTTTAACATTGCCAAGATGGATCAGTTTTCTATTGTGCCAGAGAAAAAAACGAATCCGTCCCCATTTACTTGCATTGTGGGTCTTGCTCCACAATCCTATGATGGATCTCAATACCGGAAAATATTAATGCTAGTGCGAAAGTAGCCTAATTCTGGTTTTGGAATCCTCTGCCCGGTCTCAAAACCTGAATTAAAAACGCAGATGTGAAAGTAGCCTAGCATGCATAAAAAAAAAATGAATGAGTAGCAGACATAAAAATCCACAGCACATTCATTTTTGCTGCGGATTAGCTCCTGTAAATAACAATGGGGTTAATTTGCTGGCTTTTCTTCAGGTGGTGTGGTGGTTTTCCCACAAGGATATTGAATCCTGTTTTTGCAGGGTGACATAAACCTTGCATTTCTTTTGTAGAAAATATTCTATGTATCCTAAAGAACTAACCCCTGTATGATCAATATTGTCACATGACACAGTCTTCACTCAGCCTAATTACATACATTGCATTATATGAATGTTTTGCTGCGGTAAAAAAAGGGGCAATACACACAGAGCTTACCTCTGCCATAGCACTGGCCTGAACCCGAGTGGCGAGCTCTTGGTAAGCAACTACCGTAGACTGGAGGAGAGAATTGCGCTGCGGAGAGCAGGGGATTGATTTTCCAGGTAGTGATTCCACAGTGGATGAGCTTGTTCTATGGGGGTCTAAACACAAATATAACATAATCAGTTTAGATATAGGTAATCATTTACACAGAAAAATCTGTTTAGGGCTTGTGCACCACAGGTTTGAGGTTCCCTCCGACAATATATTGCTCTGCCCATATATTCTATTACTTATATCTACTTTGTCAGTGAAAGGTCTTATTATTCCTGTAGAAAAATGAATTACAGTTCCGCTTATCTATTAACTTTAAATACTATTCCTAAAGGGGCTGTCTTATTACAGCTAGTGATAGAAACACTAGGAAAGTGACAGGGTCTTTGGCTACTCTTGGGTTTTTATCTCTTTCAGGGGTAATTGAACATTTTGCACCTCTGGTAGCTAGGACAATTTTTGGAGTTTTGAAACGAACAAATAAAATCAAAATTACGAAATATATAAATCACGCTAGCCCCTGTATCCATATATGTTCTGAAAGTAGATACCCAGCACATTATCAGAATGTCACTCAGCACTTTACCCACACAGACATCTTCATGCAATTTTGGGGTTAGGGTGTTAGCTTCCTATTGTTTTTAATAGGAGGCAGCACTGCAGTTTGCATGGCCTGTGGTTTAAAGCTGTGATCACATCAAGAAGGCATATGTCCCTTCTTGGAGCGGTCTTCAGACAGAAGGCACTTGACATCACGCATTCAATAGAGCTAAGCTGCATGTGGGGGTACACAACATCCAAAGTGAACAACCGCTGCAGACAACATAGATTCTCCTGCAGTATACATGGCAGAATTTGACACCATCACAATCCGTCATGTAATAATACTCTTATGTGGATGGGCCTAAGGTTCAGTTTACATATGCATAGCTGCGTCTGTGTTGGGTCCATTGTATCACATATTTAAATACACCTCAGACATAATATGGTTGTCCAATACCCCAAACCAGTGTTAGTGACGGGCCCCAAAATGTTAAGTCACTTGACTTTAACAGTTCTCCGTTCCATCACCAAGGGTCCTGTCCCCACTGTTTCCGGTCCCCTATGGATTAGAAGAGTCACACGCAGAGATTTAATGGCCTCAGCTGTGATGTGACTTAAAGCAGCGTTTGGCAGCTGAGGTCGGTAAATGGCTGCACCAGTGCACGTGACCATGAAGGGGACATCACACTTCCAGTTCACAGGGACCTTTGGTGCTGGGACAGACCGATGGTGGAGAGCGAGTTATCATATAGCTAAACACTGTCAGATACATGACGAATTGGTTTGGTGGTCGGAGAACCCCTTCAAAATAGTGCTGAACAGCTAAAAATATAAAATGATACATATGTGTATATTGACACGCATCTCTCTATATTAAGGTCATTCTGAGCAGATTGTTCTCATGTCTCCACATTACCTAAATATCTCGCTCTCTATACATATACTGTATATAATACATCTGTTATATTAATGGGCATATTTCCACATGACATATCTACATACAATATTTAGGAAATAATGCATCGGAGGCAGGTAGTATTCGATGCAACAATGATGGGAATCTCTGAGATTCCCAGAAAAGCAGGGTCTGGAAATGCTAACGATATATGTACCGTTCTCTAAGCATAACTCACTAGGGAGTAAGACACTGTGGATATAAAAACATCTGTATAAAAAGGCACACCATCCAACATTGGATGAGTCTCTCCTATTGTCCAACTGACGTTGTGTGCCTAGGACCATTTCCTCCTACAGCTGCTAGAATCAGAAAAGCCCAAGCCAGGCACAAGACTCCTTTTCTGGGAAAGTAAGCTGAACGATATGTGGACCATAAGATCACTAACAGTTTATTATCACTGTCTAAGTAACATCAGTCAGTTATTACTAACTTTTTACAGCCATGTATGTTATGTATTATGTAATTTGATTTTAATTAGTATTGTTACACTGTATGATAGTTATTTGGTGCCGATAAAATGTTCTTCTGTTATTAGAACTTGCCTGTTTCTGTATACTATTAAAGTTGTTTATTATTAAATTATTTTAAATTGTCTGTTCTTGATTATTGGATTGTATATCCAGAGGTATCCTGAAAGAACCTTCAAGGGGGTAAGATTAGTTTGTACTTCCTGATACAGGGGTCCATTGAGGTGTTAGAGTAACATAGCATGCTGAACTCTTCTTGCTGTCAAACCTGACAGAACTGCTGAAGGCTCTGAACACGTCTATACGAGTCATTACCTGGGATAATTAACATTTCAGTACTAGCATAAGTTGGCAGACTAGGTATAATTCTGGCCACCAACTGAGATTTGTCCCTCTAAAATGAAGGGCTCGCATTGACAGAAGGATCCGATGACATACATACCCGGAACTGAAATACTGGTAGCCGTGAAAAGGTCATAGTTCTTCACTGCCGAGCGACCTCTTCCAGAGCCCAGAGCTGGATCCAAACTTCTTGGCAATTTCTATTAAAGAAAAATGTTATTCTTTTTAAAGAGAACCTATTAGCTGGTTCATGTTGCCCTAACCACAGAAAACACAAAGCATTTAATTTTAAAGAGTCACTGTACTTTTACACAATTTCATTGACAATGGTGTAATTAGATAATTTTTTCAACACTTCATTTAACAAGTATGCCTGCAACCAGCTGAAAAAAAACAAACGAAAAACGGTAAATTCATGGCCAATAGGTTGCAGTCAACTTAGGTGGAAGTGTTGGCAGATTCCACAGAAGGGATACACCCCTTGGTCCTGAGTGAAATGCATCCAACTGTGCAGCTGAAAAAGGGATTAATATGTCTGAAAGAGACATTAGGGAATCCCCCAAAAAAGGAGATTTTTGTGAAACTCACCTGTAAAATCTTTTTCTCGTAGTTCCATTGGGGGACACAGACCATGGGTATAGCTTAGAGGTATTACCAGGAGGGACACTATGCAAATAGAAGAAGCTCCTCCTCCTCCTCGGGCTATACCCCCAGGCTCCAGCAGGAGAACTTCAGGCGTTGCCAAAGCAGTAGGAAAAGGAGAGCAAAAAACAATGGAACCAAACAGACCGTAAGCCATGAGGTCCAACTAAAAATAAACAGAAAGAAACAAATCCTCCCTTGCATACGCAGGAAGGGGTGGGAGCTGTGTCCCCCAATGGAACTACGAGAAAAAGATTTTACAGGTGAGTTTCACAAAAATCTTCTTTTCTCGGGCATTCCATTGGGGGACACAGACCATGGGACGTCCTAAAGCAGTCCATGGGGTGGGAAACACTCACAGCACCGCCAGGAACAACGAAACCGCGGCCTGCAACACCTTACTCAGAAGGACCGCATCAGCCGACGCCAGCAAATGCCTCCGAGAGAACTCAGAGAAAGCAGCAAGCAAGGACGACCAGGAGGCCGCCATACATAGCTGCGAAGCCGAAGCACGGCTATGTCTAGCCCAGGAAGCGCCCACCGTCCCAGGGGAGTGAGCAGTAATTCTCGAGGGGAGAATCCTGCCACGAGCACGATACGCCGCAGCACTAGCTGAGTGAATCAAAACCGCCACAGTGACCTAGGAGCTAATAACCCCCTACGAGGCCCCACGGGAAACACAAAGAGGGAGTCAATACGGCTCGCAACCCTCAAATACATCTTGATGGGCCCAGACGACAGCCAGAGAAGGGAGAGCGGGGTTCTTGGGGTTTGCCGGCAAGGGACCAAAGGAAGGCAGGACGAGGTCCTCGAGGAGGTGGAAGGAAGAAACCACCCTGGGCAAAAAAAGAAAGGCACCAGGCGAATCACCACCCGCCGTGGTGAAAGACCAGAAATAGCTCCTGGCAAGAGAGAGAGCGGCCAGCATCGACACCCGCCCGATGAAAGGAAAGGCCACCAGGAAAACCACCGTCAAGGTGAGCTCGGTCAGAGAAACCTCCCTCAGAGGTTCAAAGAAAGCTGACTGGAGGGCGGCACTAAATGGAGTCCCCAAGGTGGTAAGGAGGGAACATATGGAGGGACCGAATGCACCACCCCTGTCAGGAAGTTCCAACGGGGTCACAGAGGCAAGGGAGTTCCGTGGAAAAGACTGCCGGGGCGGAAAAGAGAGGTTTTAAGGAATGTAGAGACAGTACCAGGTCGAGACCCGTCTGGGAAAACCAGGAAAACACGCAGAGGCGGAAATTCCGATTTCGCACCGAAAAGGATCGATGCCTTCCAGGTGCGATAACAACTGTGGAAGAGGCCGGCGTCCCTGCCGCGACCATAGCCCACACCACAACCTCAGAAAAAGATCCTCCTGGCAAGGAAGGTGGATACAACCACCATTATGGGCCACGTCTGGACAGTTCCAACGAAGGAAGATGTCAGTGAAAACCGACGGCAGAAAAAAGACCTGTAGCCCCGTTTACAGGAGAGCGACTCCAAAGGGTCCGTCAGCCAGCTGTCCACAGCGAGGAGGAAGACCGCTGACAACACCGGAATCAGAGATTCTGCCAGCGCAGGATCAGGTTCACCTTCCGGCTTCCCCAACCGCACAGCGGAACCCACCGTGATGGAAAGGGGGGTCTGAGCCAAGTCCTCTGGTCCCCAAGCAAATGCAGTACCACAGAGCTGAGAGCACTCCTGGTAGCGCAAGCCACGGTCGTCGCAGGTCCAACAAAACTCGGACTGGACGGACCACAAGTAGAAGAGTCCCGGAGGGACAGAATGGAAAGTCGCTCTTGGCTCCAAGAAATTCAACGGGGGGCAAAGACCGACCCCGATCAAGACCCTGAACCATGAGGTACCAGAAAAAATACACCTCCCAGCCGGAGAGAGTGGACTTGGAGGAGAACTGCGGTGTCCAAGACCATTCCTAGGAAGGTCAGCCTGCGGGATAGTAGGAGAGAGTCACTCACCAACCGAAGAATCCCAGGACTGGACAGTGCGCCGTACGCTGTCCTTGCACGAGGAAGCGACGGAGCAGTCCTCAAAATATCGTCCAGGAAGACAGCAAGAGACGCCCCTGGAACGAAGGAGTGCCACAAGGGTCAAGCCAGTAGCAATCTGAAAGGCCACGGAAGCAAGCCATTTCCCTGGAGCAGAGGGACTCCAGCGAAACCTCCGCACTCGCGGAAGCTCAATTCACGAGCCAGAGAGAGCAGGGACCTGCGTCACGCACCACTGGAAGAAAAAGTGGGCACCGGGGAACGAGCCTGCGACCATGTCAAAGGCAAGACGCTCAACCCCACAGCTAAGAAGCTGTATTTTGGGGATATGGCCCTCCGAGCTAGGAGGGAGGAAATGGTCATGAACAGATCCGAGGCCGGAAACTGATTTCCCAGAATGCGAGATGGGAAAAAACGATCCATCCTAGAGCCCATGCTACCATGAGAGCGCTGCTCCCCCGTGGGAAAGGAGGGCAAGTGGCCCCCCCCATTGCAAGGGATGGAGGCACCCCATCAGGTTGAAGAATCTGAGCAGGTGGGCGCCCGGAGGCTTGAGGCTTAAAGGACCGCCTTGTGCGGGAATCCAGGGGAACCTCCCTTAGAGGAGGCCGTCGGCGCCCTGGAAAGTGCTGACTGGTCACGTGGACCAGACGACCCACAAAGCTGACGCCTGGCTCTAGGCGCCACCCTCTCGGCACCAATTGCGGCAGAAAGAACCCGTTCAACTGGGCTCCAAAAAGCCCGGACCAATCAAAAAAGGGATGGTACGCTAAAGAGTGTCGGTAGAAGAAGCATCCGCCTCCCAAACCGTCAACCAGAAGGCACAGCGTTGAATGACTCCCATGGAAGCCTCACAGAGAAAATAGGCCGCCTCAGGGGCAAAAGCGGGTCGCAGCAACGAACCTGGTAGTGAAAACATGGATTTTGAGAGAGAATCCAAACGTCTGCCCACGAAGTCCTGCAAAGAGGACCCGTCCAGGACAGGAAAGGCCGTGTATTTGACTATATGGCCACTGGCGGGTCCACCGCGGGAGGAGGCGTCTCCTATACTACAACGACCGACCCCTTCATACAGAAGGAAAGGGTAGCCAGCCGCTTGGTGACCGAAAACCCTCAATTAGGCTAATCCCAAGCAATAGACAACAGGGCAGCAAATTTCCGCATGGACGGGAAAGACTGCCGATTCCTGCCGTTCAAGGCGGAAAAAAGGAGGGAACTCCTAATCGGAAGTAGGAGAGACCCTGTAGCAGAGCAAAAGTGCTGCGGACAGCCGCCACCAAGTCAACCCCCATGGTGGAGAGCTTGGGAGGGTCAAGGTCCATGATAAACATAGAGACCGTCATTCCCCTACAGACCTGCGTTCCCGTGGTCGGGGAGAATCGGCCGGGAAGGCCCATAGCCGGGGAGGGGAGACATCCGAGGAGGAATGTTGCCGCTCCCGCTGCCTTCTTGGGAATGAGCTACCCCCATGAATCATAGGGGGGAGATGTAGCGGAGACACCACATGGTTGGCAGCCGACCCCGATCCATAATGACATGGCCGCCCATGCTACCAAGGCCAGGTCCGCAGCCGTACTAGACTTGGCAGAGTCCCAAGTGTGCACTATTGCGGACAGTCGCCACCAAGTCAGCCACGACGGTGGAGCTCTTGGCTGGGGGTCAAGGTCCGTGATGTCGTAAAGACGGACAACTGACCTTTCGGGCTTGCGCTCCCGTGGATGGGGAGAGTCGCCCAGGTGTGTCTCTACAGGGGAAGGGGAACGGAGACATCCGAGGAGGAATGTCGCCGTTCCCGCTGCCTGCCAGTGAATGTGTGCGTCCCCCATGAGAGTCATTGGGGGGAGATGGCACGGAGGACACCACAGGGCTGGTAGCCGATACCGTTCCATAAGACCTGGCCACTCCGGTCTTATGGAACTGCAGTCACATTGACATGGCAGAGACCCAGGCGGGTACCGTTGCGGGCAGCCGCCACCAAGTCAGCCACGACGGTGGAGATCTCGGCAGGGGGGGGTCGCGCACAGCGATGTCGACAGAGACTGACAATTCCC
Source organism: Bufotes viridis (assembly GCA_033119425.1). Classification (NCBI taxonomy): domain Eukaryota; kingdom Metazoa; phylum Chordata; class Amphibia; order Anura; family Bufonidae; genus Bufotes; species Bufotes viridis. Next base: position 27,415,179 of record CM065599.1, read on the forward strand.
CTCCGGACTTGCGCTCCCGAGGATGGGGAGAATCGTCCGGGGGTGCCTTTCGGGAGGGAGGGGAGACGGAGGCATCCGAGGAGGAATGCCGCCCTTCCTGCTGCCAATTTAGAGGTTGAGCGTCCCCTGTGAGAGTCATCAGGGAGAGATGGCACCACAGGGTTGGTAGCCGACATCTGTCCCATAAAGGACATGGCCCACTTGACTACTGAGGCCAGGTCTGCGGCCGCACTAGTCATGGCGGAGACCAAACGGAAACCGTCGGCTCCGTAGGGACCGAGGGGGCACTGGGCTGAAGCAGGAGAAGGAGCAGATTATGTCTAGGCCAGCGGCAGGGCATGAGGCACAGGGTTAGGCAATTATCGCTGCAGCTCTGGGTGTGATTGGAGTAATAGGAGTTATAATAGAACAATCACTACTGGCCGAGACTGGAGCTCTGCCACAGTGACCTATATAATATAACAACAGCTATCACTGTAGGTGAGATGCTAAAGAATCAACCTGGTCTCTTACCAGGAAAGTCCTCCATAACCGACCCCTCCCCTAGCAGAGGGGAGCAGAGGAGCCGCGCAGCTGCACAGGAGAAGAAGATGCTGGACGGAGTAGAGGCTCTGCCCCTCGCGCGTCACAGGCTCCACCTCCTCGTGATGTCATAATGGCGCGGAAATAGCGCGCGCTTACCAAGCAGCGGCCCCCGATTGTGCCCCCTGCCCGGGAGGAGAAGGGTGCCCCGACAGGCAGGTAGGAGCGGCATAGGCAAGACTGCTGCTGAATAGTACTGCCATTCTCCTGATTGTCCTAATAAAAGTGCCCTATTGATTCCCCCCAGACTAGCTCCTTCTTCAGCTTCACCCAGGCAGCCCACTGAAGTTGAGGAAGACAGAGGGAGGGGGGGGGGGGGGGGGCGGCGGGCAGGTCATACTTATCTGCGTCAGCAGTCTTCTCCCTCATGAGTCTGTACCAGCAGGGATCCACCTCATCAGACGTCTGACTCCACAGGGTGGGAGATGCAGTGCTCTGGAAGAGGGCGGCAGCAGGTGGCCCAATGGCTGGCGGGATGCGGTGCTACCAGGGAGCCCGGATCCTCTTTTCTTCTTTGGGGGAAGGGTGGAGGAGGCCAGGCAACGTCCATGGACGGCGGCAGTCACTCCACGGGGAACCAGGAAAGCGCCATGCTGACCTGCGTCCCCCTCTGTAAGAAAAATAATAAACAGGAGTAGCAGTGTCATCCTCCTTCTACAGACACTAAGCAAAGACTGAAGTTCTCCTGCTGGAGCCTGGGGGTATAGCCCGAGGAGGAGGAGGAGCTTCTTCTATTTGCATAGTGTCCCTCCTGGTAATAGCTCTAAGCTATACCCATGGTCTGTGTCCCCCAATGGAATGCCCGAGAAAGGACATGTTCCTTCACAGTTATGATTGTACAAAGAAGCACAGCCGTTATGCATTTTTTTTCAAACTCAGGTATGCTTGAAACGTTTAAAATCCATTTAGTGGATTAGTTTTTTTTTATGTTCCTCAGATGGAACAGAAATATGTAAAAGACAAGGTTGATGTGAACAAGCCCTTACTCTGAAGTGCAGCAGCGTTTTATAAAAAAAAAATTGTTTAAAAGAGGAACTGTGAACAAGGAGATGTATCCGCTGAGCATCTCCCCTCCGTATTCTTCCTGCCTGGTCAAGCTTGACAGGTTTCTCCTTATACAAACTTAAATAGGCAGTGAGAAGTGTCCAGACTCTAATAATCAGCCATACTAAATGCTTACAACAACACCTACTCCATAAAACACCAGTAACAGCCAGGCTAGGTTCATACCTGAGTTGGGTAAATTTAGTAGTCTATTCCAGCAGAGGAGCAGATTACCAGATTATTAGATTTGACATAGCTGGGCACCACGGGATCCCCATACACTATAAAGGGATCCAGCAGATTTCTAGCACAAATACAGTCTTTTTTGTGGACAAACACCACTGCAGGCAGTACTATTTGTGCAGCATTTATAAGGAAAACCCACTGGATCCTATTATAGTGAATGGGGATCCTGCGGTGTGCAGATAGTATCTCCAGCTGTCTGCGCCTCTACTGGACCAGACTACCAGATTTACCTGCTGCAGAGGTGAACCCTCAGTACACAGATAATTCACAAAAAAGTAGCAGTAGAACAAAACCTTTCCAGAGCAATTTAACAAATTAAAGCTGGGCTAATGACAATAATAATGTTGTGCTATTACAACAGTTTTGATAAATGAGGACTATTTTCTTTTGTCTTTTTTTAAAGATCTGTAAAATGGGCCTCATTTGAAGGTAAAGCCATGTGGTTGTCCACAACAAACAATCAGATCAGTTCTTTCATCTACTAGTAAAAAAAAAAACTAATCTGGTTGTTTGATATTGACAATGGTTTCACAGTCTGTCTGTGCAGCGGATACTCACCTCCTGGCTGCTGAGCTTGCTGCCCTGGCCAATTGTTGCAGTCATTCCACTGTTATACCCAGAGGTAGGTCCTGAGGACAGGCTGAGACTGGAATTGGTAAATAAAGTGCTGGTGCTTACAAGTGTCTTCATTTTGGTTTCATCCTACAAAGAGTAAGCAGTGTAGACAAATGTTTAATAAATATAGTTCCAAAAACTTTTTGCACCTTAAAAATGTAGTATAATATAATAGCATGGATGCTGAACACTCAACAGATGAGTGACTTTAAAGGGTTATGTATATCACAAGATTATGGCAAGGAATTCTAAGTGGTGAGGTGACACTAGCGGAACCCCCACTGATCCTGAGATATAAATGGCGGCAGCGCTGTGTTCTCTATCCAGTGGAACTCCGGACCTCTGCTCAGCAGCGAAGTACAGCAAAGCTGCATTCATCCGTAACCAAATGCAAGACGAGTCAAAGGATCTAAATAAAACAATTGTACTGCTTCCATATTAGTACTCTCGGTATATTCTACTGAAAGTGAACTCCTTTGATAGACAGAGAAACAGGGTCGTATGGAACCAAAAAGTTGCACTTAGTAGGTCTATGTGAATCCCCTTAGGTTGCTTGGGGAATTCTTCCTATCAGGCTTACCTTAGTTAGACTTCCTTGTTGTAACCTTCTCCTCTCCATTTCGGCTCTCTCTCGTAACTTGTCCCTTGCTTTAGCAATTTCAGTTTTAGCCTCTTCCCGAGCCTTCTGGTAGTCTTTTAGCATTACTTCAATCTCAGAAGGACACTGCAGGGCTCGACTCTTTGGTTCCTGAATCCTAAAGGATAAACATTTATATTACTGTGTGCAGCTGATCACCGGGTTCTATAAATCAGAATTTCATAATAATCTCCAAGAACACCACATTGAAACCTTTGTCCTTTGTAATGTAGGGCATTCCTACCCAACCACAGATTTCAGTCATCCACTCCTGTAAGATGAGAATCCTTGTGCTTCTCAGATGGTTGAGATTTGCTACTACCATCATGTTGTCTGATCTCACTTGTACATCCTTACCCATTAATTCTACTGATAAAGCTTATAGAGCCTCCTAGACTGCTGATCGCTCTCTCCGATTTGAGGACACTACTGCTTGCATCATTGACAATTCCCACTGTAACAAAAGATGAGACCAGTGGGCCCTCCAACCCCACAGGCGTGCATCCATGGTAACTATCTCCAGATCTTTGTGCACCCAAGGAACAGACTGGTTGGAGACCACCACCAATTCAGAGATTGGGCAATTCCTGTAGGAATTAGCATTTTGTGGTCTAGCAAAGACTGCCTTTTGTTACAAACTGTCAAGATTGCACGCTGAAGAGATCTTGAATAAATCAGAGTCCACCATACTGCTGGGATACATGCCGTTAGAGGCCCTAAAAGGGACACTGCTTGCCTGATTCGGTTTGCTCAAAATCCTGTTTACCTGAATTTTTGGCATTTTCTCTGACGGGAGGAAGCATTTCTGCAGGTTGGAATTTAGGAGGGTTCCTAGAAACAGTCTCCTGAGAGGGACACGGATTGGATTTTTTCCAGTTTATTATTCATCCCAAACAGTACAATTAAGGAATTATAGCTACATTTAATCTCCACTGGTTTGCCACAACTTACAGAATGATCTTAAAAATACTCTGGTTGCCAAATGGAAGGTCCTGAAACTGTGATGTACTACCACTTTGAAGTGGAACACCAATCTCAGGAATCTCTGGTCCCTGTATTGCATATTTTAAAAAAAATGCACAATTTTTTTTTACTAATCCACTGCATAGGGGATAAATGCTCAGTTAGGCCCCTTTCACACGGGCGAGTTTTCCGCGCGGGTGCAATGCGTGAGGAGGACGCATTGCACCCGCACTGAATCCGGACCCATTCATTTCTATGGGGCTGTGCACATGAGCGGTGATTTTCACGCATCACTTCTGCGTTGCGTGAAAATCGCAGCATGTTCTATATTCTGCGTTTTTCACGCAACGCAGGCCCCATAGAAGTGAATGGGGATGCGGAAAATCGCAAGCATCCGCAAGCAAGTGCGGATGCGTTGCGATTTTCCCGCACTGTTGCTTAGCAACGGGACCCAATCTCTATTTTTCCCCTTATAACATGGTTATAAGGGAAATAATAGCATTCTTAATAAAGAATGCATTGTTAAATGATGAGGAAGGGGTTAAAAATAATAAAGTTAACTTACCTTAGCCACTTGATCGCGTAGTCGCGATCTGTCCTCTCTTTCCCTGCAGCATGTCTGATCTAAAGCGACCTGTGATGACGTCACATCACATGGCCCAATCACCTGCTCCATCACTATGGTGATGGAGCATGTGATTGGTCCATGTGACCATGTGACATCATCCAAGGTCCTAAACACTATCCTCAGGCTGTGGATAGTGTTTAGGACCTTGGATGATGTCACATGGTCACATGGACCAATCACATGCTCCATCACCATAGTGATGGAGCAGGTGATTGGGCCATGTGATGCTGTGACATCATCACAGGTCCTTTACATCTTTCAAGCTAACGGAGAGGAGGCCGGGCTTCGCGATCAAATGGAACAGGTAAGTAATTATTAGTTTATTATTTTAACTCATTCTGCACCAGGTTAAACATTAGGGAGATGGCCAAGGGTATTATTTTACATTATAACTATGTTATAATGTGAAATAATACCAGCGGGACAATTTTTGACCCAAACATGCACTTCTGTGAAGAAGTGCAGGTTCGGGTCTGGGTACCAAAAGTGCCGTTTTTTCTCCCGCGCGTGCAAAACGCATGACAGCGCTTTGCACTCGCAGGGAAAAATCGCAGCATTCCCGCAACGCACCCGCACTGTTTGACGGAGTGCACCCGCAACGCCCGTCTGAAAGAGGCCTTAGGGTCACACCTCTGGGCACATATGCTCACTGTCCTCATTAAAACACTCAATTGTCAGGGGTTTACCTCCAAAATCTGTTAATTTCAGACCAACTGCTAAACAACAAAAGAGGCTCTGTCCGCAGGATCAACCCTATTAAACCAGACATACAGCCTGGTAGGTCTCATCATGCTGATTTAAACAATACCTTGACACCCCTATGCTCTGCACACTCCCTTTTATTGACAAGGCTAGACATCAGCATGCTGGGGGCAGAAGCATGTACATATTATACACTGCTCAGGAATATATCACTGGTTTATTCACAAGCACAATATATTATTATAAAGATACCAGTAACATGTTAGCTTCTAAACATAGGAAAAAATAAGTGCTTGGTTTTGAATATAGACGTTCAAGTCCCAGGAGAGAGTACTTTTTCCTGTTATTTTTTCCGCTCTCATTTAAACTGTAAGAAAAGGCTGTACTATAATAATATATAATCATCATAACAATAAAAGGCCTTAATATATTTATAATAGTGTTTTTTACTTAGAAACCTAAAACCTATTACCTTTTTAAGCCTGTATATCCAAAATACCGCGTGGGTTGAACCACACCACAGGCCCCAAATTTTTGAGGTTTATTGCTGTGTTTAAATACCAGCACTATATACCGTAGAATCTGATTTATCTGTAATTTCCACATGAACAAGTTTGGTGTATTGGGGTTGTACCATCTCAAAGCAATACATTTACGTGCCATAAATAGGGACTCCCTCAAAAATGTTGTCATGTAATGATCGCAGTCATCCTCGTTCAATATTCTAAGCAGGCAAACCTTGGGGATGCAAGCCCCCTGGACCGGCAGCAAGTTGGAGAGAAAAGCAGTCACTTCTCCCCAGAATGTAACAATCGGGCTGCATCTTCACATCATGTGCCAGAAGTCCGCCTCCAGTTCCCCACACCGTGGACATGCTGTGGATGATGCTCTACCCATTCTATATAGCCTAGTTGGTGTTAGATATGTTTGATGGATGATGTATAGTTGGATTGTTTTATTATTGACTGCTGGTGACACTTGTAAGTGTGGGTATCAGTCTTTTCCATTTGTCTATGACCGTGAGGGGATTGGCTTTGACTTTTGCTTGTACTAAATGTGAGTAAATTAATGATACTAGTCCTCTGGGCCCCTGGGTTTTAACAATTCCTATGAGTGTGTACCTAGAAATCGTGGTGTTTGTGTTCGGGAATTTACTGTGTATGGCAGATCAAAGTTGTAGGTATGAAAAGAAGTAAGTATGGGGGATGTTGTATTTCTGAGATAGTGCCTCAAACGTCATTAACACTCCCTGGTCATATATATCTCCAAGGGTTTTGACCTCTGCCGACTGCCATTTGTCTGCCACCATAACCACCTGCATATGAGACGATAGACTGGCCCACCTAGGTATGTCGGAGACTACTTCCATAAAGTGGGTCAATAATTTAGCCTCTTTCCAGACCGTTTGAGCCAACTTATGTAATGGCAGCAGCGGTTTCTGGAATTTAGGGGGCATTTCCAAGACTTACCATAGTGTATAGCAGTTTAGGTAGTGTTTTATAAAGTACTCCGAGGGCGGTAGGTCTTCAGATGTATACCAGGTATTAATGTGCCTCAGCTGGCCTGCCACGTAATAAATAGAATAGTCCGGTAGAGCCATACCTCCCTCTGTTTTTGGGCATTTTAGTGTATTTAGACTTAGTTTAGTGCGGGATCTGCCCCATTTAAAAACTGTAGTGAAGGAATCTATTTTTCTAAACACCAATTTGGGTATGTGCACCTTTGAGTGTTGAAGAGCATACAGAGCCTTGGGAAGTATAATCATTTAAAATAAGTTAATGCATCCTGCTACTGAATTGGGCAATGTCTTCCAGCTTTGGAGCTTGCTCCTTATATGATCAGTTAAGGGATAAATGTTGAGTGACAGGGTCTGAGAGTATTTTTTTGTGATATTTACTCCCAAATACTTGAATGTATCTACCACCTTTAGTCATTCCCCAATATGAGAGGGACCTGTCCAGTCTGCTCTGCCCAACGGCATGTATACTGATTTTCCCAGTTGATTTGTAGGCCCGTGAACTCCCAAAACTCAACAATGCAGTTGCTCTGATAGACGAGGGATGTGTCAGGTGATGATAAATATAAAATCATATCATCCGCATATAATCCTATACGGACTTCTCTCTCTCCCATGGTTACTCCAGTTATGTTGTTGCGGCTTCTCATCCTAATTGCCAGTGTCTCGACTGCCAGGGCAAACAAGAGCGGTGACCGGGGGAAACCCTGTCTCGTTCCTCTGTAAAGAGGGAAGCTTTCTGATAATTCCCCATTTATCAATAGCCTGCTTACCGGGCTGCTGTACAGGATAGCAATCCATCTGAGGAACTGTGGACCAAACCCAAATCCTCTCAGGCAGTTAGTCAAAAAGGCCCATTCTAGAGAATCAAATGCCTTGGCTGCGTCTAGTGAGACTAAGGTCCAATCCGCATTCAGAGAATATCCCATCTGTGTAACTACCTGAACCCGTCTAATATTCTCAGTAGTGGACTTCCCTGGCATAAATCTTGTCTGCTACTGGTGAACCAATGACAGAATTACCTGATTTAGGCAAGTGGCCAGAATTCTGGTCAGGGTTTTGTGGTCTACATTTAGAAATGCTATGGGTCTATAGGAACTACATTCTAGAGCAGGGGTCTCAAACTCGCGGCCCGCGGGCCATTTGCGGCCCTCAGTACAATATTTTGTGGCCCGCCTTCGCAAAAATGAATGAAATCACATTAGTAAAAAAAAAATCACACGCTCACAGTCCTGCACTATAAAGTTATACAATGTCCCCTCATTCATAAAATATCCCGCTTATTCAATAAATCATGCCCCCTCACTTATTACTGAAGATACCAATAATCGCAAGAGCTTACGAATAATGCAGGCATATCGGCTGGGCGGACGGCAGCGTGACTCCCTGATGTCACGTGCCCATGCCGCCTACTTTATGAATGAAGCAGGCAGCGCAGGCACGTGACGTCAGTGAGTCACGCTGCGGCCTGGCGTCCGCCCAGCCGACATGCCCGCATTATTCGTAAGCTCCTGCGATTATTGGTAACTTCAGTAATAGGTGAGGGGGCATGATTTATTGAATAAGGGGATATTTTATGAATGAGGGGACATTGTATAACTTTATAGTGCAGGACTGTGAGCGGCAGGATGGGGGGGGGGGATCTGTGGATTGCACTGTTAAGGGGAAGGGGGGTCTGTGGATGGCACTGTTATGGGGTGGGGTCTGTGAATGACACAACAGTGCCATCCACAGATCCCCCATCACAGTGCCATCCACAGATCCCCCATCACAGTGCCATCCACAGATCCCCCATCACAGTGCCATCCACAGATCCCCCATCACAGTGCCATCCACAGATCCCCCATCACAGTGCCATCCACATATCCCCATCACAGTGCCATCCACAGATCCCCCATTACAGTGCCATCCACAGATCCCCCATCACAGTGCCATCCACAGATCCCCCATAACAGTGTCCATCACAGATCCGCCATCACAGTGCCATCCACATATCCCCCATCACAGTGCCATCCACAGATCCCCCATCACAGTGCCATCCACAGATCCCCCATAACAGTGTCCATCACAGATCCCCCATCACAGTGCCATCCACAGATCCCCCATCACATTGCCATCCACAGATCCCCCATCACAGTGCCATCCACAGATCCCCCATCACAGTGCCATCCCCAGATCCCCCATAACAGTGTCATCCCCCGATCCCCCATAACAGTGTCATCCCCAGATCCCCCATAACAGTGTATGTCACAGAACCCTTGTACCCTATTCACCCAAATAGAGATCTATTACTATCCCTGCTGCCCTGTGCTTTGTGCACACAGCAGCAGGGAGCTTAACATGGCCGCAGGGTTTCAGTAGCGTCCTGGCTGCCATGGTAACCGATCTAAGAGCAGCACGTGCCATGTTCTCTTACAGCATCACAGCCTAGTATCGTTAAATAGTAAGACCCGGTATCGGATCGATTCGGGTCTAAAAGTATCAATTGGGTATCGATACCCGATGCAACTCTTTACATGAGTATATGATATGTAGATGCTAGGACACAGCTCTGCCCTCAGCATGCTGATGTCTAGCCCTGTCAATGGGAGGGGGAGTGTGCAGAGCACAGGGGGTGTTACAAAGCAGTGCTCCAAGGATTTAGCCCCACCTTCTGGTGCTCAAACTTGCTGATTTGCATATGAATAGAAATGCAGATATCTCTGCAGCTGTTTAGCATACAGACAAAAGAAAGATATTGTTTTAATAAGCATGATGAGCCCTACCAGGCGGTATGCGTGATCCTGGTGACAGAACCTCTTTAACATGTGGCAGTGCTAATGTCTGATAATTTTGTGCATTTTATTGGAGTTACTGTTACTGATGCACAGAGTGACCTTTGTGGATTCCAGATGTAATACATGTGGCACCTACAGCTCCTTATACAGTATGTTGGATGTGGATAAATTTGTGAACACCTTTAACTTCATTATTAGGTTTACATCAAGTTCTACTCTCTGAAGCGTTCTGCTTTTTTCAGTCGGTTAGCCAATTAGCTTAATATTACATATTTTTCACACTGATTTTTTTCATTATTTAATCCTGGGTTAAAGCTGTCTACCTACTGGGGATAATTTCATATCTAAGGGAAGCTATACTAAAGTTGAAGTACTGAGTCTATTGAACATATCCCAGTGTATGTCTGTATGCACACACATAAATACCCACATATCACGGTTTTTAATTTCTGACCATAGCCTAAAAGCTTGCACCAAAATATAGTTAACAGTTCATCTTTGATAGAAGCTAAATGTCCTCTAACCTGGTATTATCAACCACATCCCTCCTGAGCTGCTGCAGGTACTCTCTACGCCGGCTGGGCAAGTCAGACTCCCTCAAGGATGTCAATGATGTCTGAGACGCACTCAGCTGTTTCTGGGGGCTGAGACTACGACTTCTCCTAAAACGCTGAAGCCTCTCCTCCCTTTCCTTGCGCACATTTTCAATCATCTTCAAGTGCCTGAAGAGAGAAGAAAGACACATATGTTTAGGGCATTATTTTGGTAAAAAAAAAAAAATAATAATAAAAAAAATTATATATACATACACAAGATACAGGGAAAAATTTAATCAAAAGTGATCAAAAATTCCTAAAAATGGTACCAAAAAATATACTTATAGCTCTGTCCATGGAAAAATAAAATGTATGAGTATCTGAATGCTGCAATCACAATTTTTTAAGTGTATTTATTGTGCAAAAGTAGTAAGAAAAAATACTATATAAATTAGGTATGACTGTAATAAAGTTATACCGCACAATGCAAACTGGAAGGGAATAAAAAGTGATCAAAAAGTCCTAAAAATGGTACCATAAAACCTACAGGTCATCCTGCAAAAAAACAAGCCCTCACATAGCCCTGTCCATAAAAAAATAAAAATGCATGTGTGTTTGAATGCTGCAAACAATTTTTTTTAAATGTATTTATTGTGCAAAAGTAGTAAGGGAAAAAAAATTATGGCTCCTGGAAAGTGGGTGCGAATAAAAGAAAATCATCATGTCATAAAGGTCAAAACTGGCTGCGACAAAAAAGGCCTAAAAGGATGACAGCAGAGGTGGTATACGCTAGAGTTTGTGGCTGTACCCTTACCTTTCGTACAACTGTTTCTTTATAGATACGGTATCTTGAGGATCCATCTTTCCTGTCTGGAGCACTCTCAGAAGTGCATCTGTTTCTCCAATGCCATAGCTCAGTTTGGCTTCTGCAAGTTGAACAGTAAGTGGTAGTGTATTCATCTCCAAGTGTATCGCAGATAAAACCTTTGCCCGTTCTTTTTGCAGCCTCTCAATTTCCTGCGATCTACTGTCAAGCGCTTCCTGAGATGCTTCAGTCTTAGTAGGACTTCCTCTCATATTCAGATTAGGACTGCTGCTTACCATTCCATTCTTCGTTGAACCGCACTGAACTCCAGACCAATTGCTGAATTTATTGTGCATGGGTAGATCATGCAAAACATAACCATGTGGTTTCTGACAGGTTTTCAAGGCTGGATCCTGACCAAGAAGAATGTCTGTATTACACTCGCTTTCTACAACTGATAATCCATCTTCTTGTAAGTGCAAATCAAAGCCACTAATCTGTGAAGGTGAATAGCTTCTATTTTTATTGTACGAGTTACCTGAAGTTATGGTAAAACTGCCAAGATCATTCTTATCACTAATAAATTCTTTTGGACTTTGTCTTAGGATCTGCTCATCTCTGCTTGTTAGAGTCTGGGACATTAGAGAGAGATTTTGAAGAGACTGCAAGTGCTCCCAGGGGTGACGGGCCTTCGTCCCATGCATGGAGGTAAAATAACTTGCACCATTACATTTTTTTTCACTACTTGTAATCTCTGAGTTGCTACTGGATTGGTTGGTGAAAGAAGAGTCTGCATCTCGTAAAATGCAACCTTCACTCACAAATCTCTGGAATTTTGCACTTGAAACTTTTTTTCTGGTGGTTTCCTTCAAGGAGCTACTCCGTGCAGCTTCATATTCATTGCCTGCATTAGATTCACTGTCTGTTTCTGTTTGTGAACTGTTCAGTTGTAGATCACGCAGTTCACGTTCTTTTCTCTTTCTGTTACGAAGAATTTTAGCAAAATTCTGATAATTTACATGATTAGCAGGTACTAGTTTATAGTGAAATTTGTTACTTGCTTTCACAGTTAGAATTGGTGATGAGGCTCTATCTACCATTGCAGTTTTCTCATGATAGCTGGTGTGGTACCTTGCGGTGCCAACCGCACTAGAGGATGGACTATTTACCACCATATCTTCTGCACATTTATTCACATTGGTGGAAACAGAAGACCTTTTGGAGGAAGAATATGGGAAAGCTGTAGATGACTTGTCCTGTGAGCCAGTTAACAATGGGATGGATGCTCGAACTTGTGGTGAATGATAAACAACACACTCTGATTGTTTGGAAAGCTCAAACTCATGTAGGTTTGGAAGACTTTGTGTTCGAGTTTTAGTCACTTTACTGTTATTTTGTTCTGTCTTTTGAGGAATGTGAGTCAATGAATCTGTTCCCAGGACTTTAACTATAACATTTATTCCCGAGGAGCTTAGGAAATGATTGCGCTCGCTTGTATGATTTTGTGCATTTTTCACTATGTGTGAATCTGTCTGAATGCCTTTGTCCACAGATGTCTGTGTAAAGGAGTCTCTCACTGATCTTTTCATAATGTGGTCTTCACAATCTCTTTGCATCTTGATGTCCTCCGTACTTACATTTTCAGGATGATGTTTTGAGAGATTTCCTAGCAATTCTGATGTTTCTTGCAGAAGTTGGGACAAATGTAAGGACATGCTCTGCACGCTCGACAAAGATGCAGGTCTTTGGCATATGTTCCTGTTCCTCATCTGCTTTGAAGAGCATATTTCGGTGTGGTTTCTCTGATGTCTAGAGGTCTTCCGATGTTTATGCTTAATATGTGCGCCCTGTTCGCCAGATACTTGCTTTATGGGTTCATTACAAGTTTCTGACTCTGATGTATACAAAAATATGATTTCATCCAACTGCGAGTGGTCTTCAAATTTTGTCTCCAACTCAGAAATTCCTGTAAACTCTGCTCTATTACCTGTACATATTACAGCAGATTCATCAGATAGCAGTTCCTGAGAATCATCCAGTGAAGTTATATCTGGCCTTGAATCGTTCCTTCCAAGACTGCTTATGGTACTGGATACTACTTTAGCATTTGCAAAGGAGCTAAGATGAGAAAGAAAAGGAGAATTGTGACTGTTAAGCCCTTCGTCAACACTAGAGCAGCGCATCAGTTTACCAGCCTGTTCTCTGAATTTAGCACAGGATACATCACAGGCACTGTTGAACGCGCAGTGTCTCCATCCAGGTTTGGGACTGTCTTCTTGCTGCCAAGAATGAACAAAGGGATTTATGTCACTTGAGGAGAAGTGAAGACTTTCAGCATTGTCTACAACATCTGTTGACTGTTCTATTTGGTGTAAAGGTCCGGGAATTATATTTGTGGGGTATTCATCTCCCGGACTACTTATTAAATAAGCTTTGTTAATGACATCTTCCATTAAAACACTATAGTTTGTTGTACGATACGGTGACTGGACTGTTTGAGTGTGATGATCAGTCATATTATCTTGCGCACATACCTCTGATTTTATCTCTAAATTGCTACGCTCCTTCATAAATCTTCCAACAGAATTTGATCTACTCAGTAAAGTACCAACAGGGGAGGGAGAAAACTCATTTGTATCAGACTCAGTTGAATTCATTTGATCTAGAACATTGGGATGTTCACGGGATGGAGTTTTAATGCTGTCCATGCTTGGTGACATTTCTTCCTCAGAAGTGCCAGACTGAGAGATTTCATTAACGTCCTTTTTACTTATTGATGATTTCGGTTCACATCCAGTTAACATGTCCACTAACTTCACAACCAAATATCTGGATGTATCTGTGTCACTGGAGGAAATGTCTGTTGAATCACTCAGATCTAAAGAATATTCTCCACAGACTTCTGTATTCAGCCACTTTTCTTCAAGGTCACCATTTTCTTTGTCTCCTGCATCTACAGGACAAGTCACTTGGTCATTTACTCTGTCACTGTGGGCAGGTCGTGCTAAGTTCTGGTCACTAAATTGTTTCAATTCGCATACCACTTTACAAACGTTTCTGTCCGTCATAGGACTGGATAAATCATTTGCCATCCCCGTGTTGCAGTCCCGTTCCCCATTAACTTCATCAGCAGATAAATCTTGTGGAGATGATCTACAAGTTGCCTGATACATGTTGTCTTCTATGCAATGTCTGGCATGTGCATTTTCTGTAACCAATTCTAACATTTCTGATGTCGCACAATTTTTAATTGCACCCTCTTCATTCTTATCTCGTGGAAACACATTCTTGTTGAAATACTCAGAGCCTGGATCCTGCGATGTGTCAGACCTCATGTTGCACAATGATCTAGCATTTGATATATTATCTTCATCTTTGGACTCTGAATTGGCATTTTCTTCTTCAGTTGTACAGAGAGCCGACTCGTAATGATGTAAGCAAACATCTCTTGCCCCTTTCTTGCTGCGTTCATCTTTACTGGTTTTTAGTATATTTCCATACTTGTTTGTTTGTGTCAATAAATGGTCTTCTTCTTGTGTTTTGCCATCACTACATGTATCACTAGTAAGTCCACCAGTGCTCTCAGGTTTACTTTGCAAGTAGCTATGCATATTAATGTTACTCTTAGAAGATGTAGCAATGGTCTCTGTGCTGTCTTCAGACCCACCATATTGTTTTGGCATTACAAACCTACAATTTGCTTCCACACTCCTCATGACACTACTACAACCTGTGGTCTTTAATGTGCTACTAAGGTGTAGGTCTGCATTTTGGGGTTGATAGCCTCCATCAAGCTCCATAATATCATCTGCATTTGTAGCAATTTTTACTGTACTCGTGCTTGGAAAGCTACTGCTCAAGACACTTTGTTTAGAAGCAAACACTTCTTTTAAACAGTCCATATTGCCAGAAAACATACCTTGATCAAGACTTTCAGTTTGGTATTTTACTTTGCAAAAAGGTTCATTCTGCATTTTTGCCTCATAATACAGAAGAGGTAGACATGTGGCACTCATATCTTCTAACAAATTGCGATTGGCAGAAGCATCTCTTTCTTGCTGGAAATCGGCGGATGAATCCTCTGCGACATATCCTAGTTCTGTACTGGTTTCAGGCCCACTGCAATGTTTCCAGTGATCACCCTCAGTGTTGCCGCTGAAGTTAACGCGATACTTTATATTACTATTAATATCTATAAACTTTTGTAATTTTGCAGGTTCCACAGGAATAGTTTCATTTAGGACAGATGGATAGGTTTCGCATGATACTTCTGGACTCTCTTCCTTTAGAATTTGATATTGTGTATGGTCATGCACTGACAAATCCCTGTTGGAGGATTTAGTAACAATAGCTGGGGAGACATAGACCTGTTTGGATGCTTCACAAGCAGGAACCAAATGGTTGTGTGTAGCTATCATATCGTCTGCACTTTTACTCTGATATGTTTCATGTAAAAGCTGCATTTCCTCAGAGCGAGCTTTGGAAAAACACGCATCATTACTTTGGGTTTTATTAGTAATACACTCAGAGCAGAGCAGATGCCTTGTTCCCATTGTATACTGACTTTTAGGAGACCCTTCAGGTTGACAAATGGAACATATCTTTTCTAACCCACATAGCGACTCATGATCACTCTCCAACGTATTGGTTTCTGATAAAGTCCTTTCATTTGGGGGTGAACATGCTTTGTCATTTGTTATATGTGCAGTGCTTTCAAATGGATCATGATCTCCAGATTTAGACTGAATGCAATGAATCACTGTGTCTTGGTTTGGAGAAGGTCTGACAGCTACATATTTCATGCTTGAAGAGTTTTCAGCAATGTCAGCCATGTGACCATTTTTGTCTAAAATGCTATTATCTTGTATTGTACAACACAGGCCTTCATTTTCATTTGAGAAAAGGCTATTAGGTTCTGTCGCAACTTTGATGCAACCATCCCTGACCAGATGATTTGCGAGCTCTGTGACTGGGGAGGGGTCTATGGCAGTGGGCTCTACCACAGTAGTTTTTTCCCCTTTGTGGCAAAGTGAATTTGCGATCTGATTGGCTTTTACATACATTTCTTCATAACAAGGGTCAGGTACAGATTGCTTTTGGACTAAGCACTTTTCATTAACCTCTTTACTGATAAGTTTTGTTTCTTGAACAGGATTTGTTTCCTTCTCAGCTTTGATATCATTCGCATTAATGTCTCCCTCGACTGTCGACCTTTGAATTTGTGATGACAACTTGATGGCATCAGAATCACAATAAGTTATATGATCGTCTTCTTTAAAATGACTCGTACTCAAGTTTTTTTGTATTGATTCAGAACAGAGAGGTCCAAAAATGACAGTTTCTTGACTAATGGGAGAAATATTCTGTTGTGGATTATGCAGGTTCTCAAGATGAGCGTGTAAACATATTGGCATTGCATAATTTGTACAATGACCGACTCCCTTTGTAGTTGAATCGAGATGTAAATGTTCTTGGGTTAGTGGCAAATTTAGTAGATCTTTACCGTCACACATCTCTGTTGGATCCACATGGGAGATTTCATTAAGTTCCTTAGAGCAGAGTTTTTTGCCTGCACCACTAGTATTTATTAAAGCCATCGGGGAGGTTTCCCTTTTTGCATTCAGCTGCTCATCTTCTCCCTGAATTTCTTTCCTGAAAGTTACATTTTTAGAGCAGGTTACTGCACTTTCTAAAGAGCTTGCAATGTTGTCTTCACTTTCTTCACTTTCTGAACATGGTTTTCTTTGTTTGCATTCTGTTAGATCAGATGACGACCCTGGAATACTCAGTGAATTATTTGGGCCAGAGTAAAGAGAGTGTAAGTCGGTGGAGTATCTCCTGTCTAAATAATCACAGTCTGGTGGACGACACACCTGGCCATTTTCTTCTTGCACCGTTTTTTCCCCTTTAACTGCAGATGTATTTGGTGGTCTGTCTTGTGTTTCCGTATGAGGGACAGAGCAGACACTTGAATGTTGCACAGAGTTTCTATGGGGGGCTTCAAGATGACTTGGCAATTGGTGGGATTTCATTTCAGAAACTTTATCAGTACTACATAAATGGTTTTTCTCATCCTCTCTAACATGACACTCTAATTTTGGAAGAAAGGCAGGAGACAAAGCATCCCCATGTACAGTATTCTCATTTGGCTTCACAGTATCTGTTTGAGTTGATAATCCAGATGAACTAGAAATGCAGATTGTCTGAGATGTCCCATCGCATATATTCGCAAGGATAGCAGGGTGGTACTCCATTTCTCTGGGTAAACTGACATCACAGTAATCAGGGGTAGGTCCATCATTCACCTTAAGATAAAATGAATTACTAGTGTCCGAGCCGCTATCTTCTCTTGGTCCTGCAATGTTTTCCTTATTTTGGTCTTCTTCATTCAAGATCAAACTCCTAGGGCTTTGAAGCTTCCAAAAGATCTCAGCTGGAAGTTCTTCCGATGAATCCGCCTCAAGTACATCTTCTGCATCAGCTAAGCTATCTAGAGAGAAGCTCTTGCTCAATCCAGTCGTGACTGATCCAGTTGTAACTAAAGGGAAAGAATTGTGTTCTCCAGCAAAAGATGTGGTGGGGTAGGTTGCCCCTAAAGTCTTGTATTTGTTAAATCTTCTTTTATTGGGTCTCTCTTTTCTTTTCTCTTTTTCAGCAAGAGAGTCTTGAGAGATCTGGCTATCTTCACTGTCTGAATCCTTCTGCCTATTGTTACTTCTTTGCCTCTGTAAATCCTCCTGTTTCAGCTGTTCAGCTAAGGCACTGGCATAAGCAGAAGAAAGAGAATCAACAGAATAGAAACTTTCACTATCCGAGGAATCAGTATGGTCGTCCTTACAGTCTTCCAGTGTTTGAATATTCGCTTTTAGGGGTACCCTATTGGGTCTTTCTGTGCTTATCCTGCCTCTATTACTTGTTTGGTTTTCTCCACGTCTGTTGGCTATCTTGGAAATGTTGTCAAGAGATGATGAAACCTTATTAACTTGCTCAGCAGGCTTCCTTTGAGTATTCGATTTAAGAGAAGCCATGTATTTGGCTGGTTTGCCTTTTACCATTGACTCTCCCAAAGGTGGCTTCACTTGGCCAGGTGATATTTGTGTGTGCTTTACAGATTTTTGGGGTGGTGGTTTGCCTACATCACTTTTTGGGCTTAACTTGCTCTTTTCTTGTACTGTACTCTTTTTAGGGCCACCAACAGTCAAAGGAGAAGGACTTTTTAATGGCTTCGGCTTTGTGTCCTTGGTTCCTGTGGAAACAGTTGCCCGTATGTTTCTTCTCTTTGGTTGTTCAGCTGTGAAATTATTGGAAGACCATTTTGACCCACCTCTAGGTTTATCCATTTTTTGACGTTTTTTGCTCATTTGTGGATCACTAGACAAAAGAGCTGCACCTGCACTGATTTGTTTTATGAGCAAATCAATCCTTTTTTCCTCAACAAATTGCAGATTTTTGGTACCTATACTGAAAGGATTATTCTCCAATTGTTCATTGCTACCAGGATTATCAGAAGAGTTAAGAAGACAATCTATGGATACACTTCGTAAAGGATTGCTAACTACATCATTCTTGGTAGTGTGGGTCAGCTCAGATTTACATTTCCTTTTTAGAACAGCACTGAAAAACATAATAACAGTGTAGTTAGTAACTGCAACAGCAAGTACAATAAAACTAAATTATTAAATTACAGAAAAATAAAACTGATGAAAAGAGTTGTTATATGCTACATGCGACTTCTTAAATAATCATAAGAGGAATGCCACTTTACACTATTCTGACATGTCATTAAGATATGTCAAAAGGACCACTGGGTGTCTCTTATTGCATTACAATTTTATTGATTTGGATAGTGAGGATTATGTCCCTCTGGATTATTTATTTTAATTTATTTCACTAAATTTATTATTAAAATATAATACAAGCAATAAACTATGTACATCAAATCATTAATTAAGGCTAGATTCACATGACTGTATGCATTTTGTGGTCCATAAACTGACCTAGTGTCAAAATTCCTATTCGTATCTGCAAAATGGACAAAAATAGGAAATGTTCTATTATTTGCAGTAAGTAATTTGCTGTATAAATAGTGTGCCCAGTGCTGTAGTGTAGGCATATAGCTGTCAGGGTGCCCAGTGCTGTAGTATATGCACATAGCTGTCAGGGTGCCCAGTGCTGTAGTATAAGCACATAGCTGTCAGTGTGTCCAGTGCTGTAGTATATGCACATAGCTGTCAGTGTGCCCAGTGCTGTAGTATATGCATATAGGTGTCAGTTTGCCCAGTGCTGTAGTATACGCAAACAGCTGTCAGTGTGCCCAGTGCTGTAATAAGCACATAGCTGTCAGTGTGCCCAGTGCTGTAGTATAAGCACATAGGTGTCAGTGTGCCCAGTGCTGTAGTATAAGCACATAGCTGTCAGTGTGTCCAGTGCTGTAGTATAAGCACATAGCTGTCAGTGTGTCCAGTGCTGTAGTATATGCACATAGCTGTCAGTGTGTCCAGTGCTGTAGTATATGCACATAGCTGTCAGTGTGCCCAGTGCTGTAGTATAAGCATATAGCTGTCAGTGTGCCCAGTGCTGTAGTATAAGCACATAGCTGTCAGTGTGCCCAGTGCTGTAGTATAAGCATATAGCTGTCAGTGTGCCCCGTGCTGTAGTATATGCATATAGGTGTCAGTGTGCCCAGTGCTGTAGTATAAGCACATAGCTGTCAGTGTGCCCAGTGCTGTAGTATATGCATATAGCTGTCAGTGTGCCCAGTGCTGTAGTATATGCATATAGCTGTCAGTGTGCCCAGTGTGGTTACTACTAATATGAGGCACATAGTTTTATGAAATTAGACTTCCATGTGCCTCACATTAATAGTAAGTGACCCTCCTCACATGACTAAAATTACACAGCAACATAGGGTTAATGTGTGGGTATTTTTTTTGCGTGGTATCAGGGCCGGCGCGTCCTATAAGCGGACTAGGCCGCCGCGTAGAGCGCCCCTTGGCAAGGGGCGCTGCTAGGAGCGCCGTCCCTGCCTCATGCTGCAGCCGCCCGAGCGCTCTGAATTGAGCCTCAGACGGCTGCAGCACTCCCCGGGCTGGCGCGTCCATGAGGACGCACCGCCCGGGCTCAGCATGAAGAGAGGAGCTGACAGGAGGGAAGCGCTCAGCGCTCCCTCCTGTCAGTCCATTGTAGCGCGGCCGAGCTCTGGATGGCCGCGGGTACAGGAGCATGTGTCTCCTGTACCCGGCCGGACTGACATGAAGTGCGCACACAGTGTGCACTGCCTGTCAGTCCGTCAGGGTACAGGAATCTAAAGCTCCTGTACCCGTGGACCATAAAGCGCTCGGCCACGCTACATTACAGGCGGGGAGGGAGGGGGAGAATGACAAGAGGGGGGAGAAGAATGACAAGAGGGGGAGAAGAATGACAAGAGGGGGAGAAGAATGACAAGAGGGGAGGAAGAATGACAAGAGGGAGGAAGAATGACAAGAGGGAGGAAGAATGACAAGAGGGGAGGAAGAATGACAAGAGGGAAGAAGAATGACAAGAGGGAGGAAGAATGACAAGAGGGGAGGAAGAATGACAAGAGGGGAGGAAGAATGACAAGAGGGGAGGGGGGAGAGAATGACAAGAGGGGAGGGGGGAGAGAATGACAAGAGGGGGGAAGGAAGAATGACAAGAGGGGGGGAGAAGAATGACAAGAGGGGAGGGAGAGAATGACAAGAGGGGGGAAGGAAGAATGACAAGAGGGGGGGAGAAGAATGACAAGAGGGGAGGAAGAATGACAAGGGGGGGGGGGAAATGACAAAGGAGGAGGGGTGAAGAATGACCGGGGGGGGGAGAATGACAAAGAAGGAGGGGTGAAGAATGACGGGGGGGGGGGGCGGCAAACTTTTCTTTTGCCTAGGGCGGCAAAAATCCTTGCACCAGCCCTGCGTGGTATTGAATTAGTATACTTTGCACTACTTTTTTTGGTGTCAAAATCAAACTCCTGGTATCGTGACAACTCTTTTTTGACAAACTTTAATCTTGCTGGCAACTATATCATGTTAAAGACTTTAATTTTTATAGAGGTTTGAGACCCCTTTACATGGGCCAAAGCACAAATGATTATTGGGAACAAACCAAATGTACCTGACAATTGACTGACCATCAGAGGTGATACATTTATATGCAGCAGTCATCTTCTCTATATGGGGATGAGCCATCGCTCGATCCCATAAACATTCAAGTTTCAGAGCAGGAGATCCCTGTTTAAACAGGACGATCAACTGCTCAGAAATAATGATTTCGGGTGCCCCATCAATGCTGCTTTCACATGGGGGTGACTGGTAATAAGTTTATATGGGTCAATGATCGTGAATGAGCGTTCGAGCCAGTGTTTAATTACGATAATCAGCCTGTGCAAAAGGGTCCTTGGATTAACATGAAGCGAAATGATAACCTAGTATAGAAAGGTGGAGGTTTAATGCAGCAGTTACTTACTGCATGAGGGCTATGGGTATTACAAAACCTTTAGAAATTTCTAATTAAAAAGAATGTGTTGTGTAACTATTAACAAGGCATTACAAACCAATAAGGCCTCTTTCACACGGGCGTCATGTTTGACGCCCGGATAAGAGGCGGGTGCGTTGCGGGAATATGCGCGTTTTTCCCGCGCGGGTGCAAACGTTTGTAACGCGTTTTGCACGTGTGTGAGAAAAATCGCCATGTTTGGTACCCAATCCGAACTTCATCACTGAAGTCCGGTTTCGAGTCTTCTGTAGAATTGATTATTTTCCCTTATAACATGGTTATAAGGGGAAATAATAGCATTCTTAATAAAGAATGCATTGTAAAATGAAGTGGAAGGGGTTAAAAATAATAAAAGTTAACTTACCTTAGCCACTTGATCGCGTAGTTGCGATCTGTCCTCTCTTTCCCTGCATCAGCTAAGATCTACAGGACCTGTGATGACGTCACATCACATGGTCCATCACCATGGTAAGATGGACCATGTGATTGGACCATGTGATGTGACGTCATCACAGGTCCTGTAGATCTTAGCTGATGCATTCTTTATTAAGAATGCTATTATTTCCCCTTATAACCATGTTATAAAGGGAAAGTAATAGAGATCGGGTCCCGTTGCTAAGCAACCATGCGGGAAAATCGCAACGCATCTGCACTTGCTTGCGGATGCTTGCGATTTTCCCACAGCCCCATTCACTTCTATGGGGCCTGCGTTGCGTGAAAAACGCACAATATAGAGCATGCTGCGATTTTCACGCAACGCAGAAGTGATGCGTGAAAATAACCGCTCATGTGCACAGCCCCATAGAAATGAATGGGTCCGGATTCAGTGCGGGTGTAATGCGTCCTCCTCACGCATTGCACCCGCGCGGAAAACTCGCCCGTGTGAAAGGGGCCTAAGTGTGACAGATGTGAAATAATATGTAAAATAGTGGGTAATATTTTTTGACAGCGCTGTATATAAATAAATTCCCACAACCCAAAAATATTGTATTAAATATGGTCAATACCTACCTATAAGTATTGGGAAG
This sequence comes from Bufotes viridis, assembly GCA_033119425.1. Taxonomy (NCBI): domain Eukaryota; kingdom Metazoa; phylum Chordata; class Amphibia; order Anura; family Bufonidae; genus Bufotes; species Bufotes viridis. The sequence continues at coordinate 27,437,767 of CM065599.1, forward strand.
TGCCTGTAAAGTCCAAGGCAATGAGCATCTTCGGTAGAATGAGAACCCGGAAGGAGAACTACTACTCCTATGCAGAGATGTAGCGCCAGCAGAAGTCTCTTGTACCTTTGGCACATGGAGAAGCGTTGGCTTCACTATGTCATCACTAAGCCAGCAGGCCGCCTGCAGCTGCTGGAGAGTTTTCTTGGCCTCTAAAAGTTTTTGTTTCTTGACAATTCTCTCTAGCTGAAGCTTAACCCTCTTTCTCCGGATGTTTCGCTCTGCCCTACGTAGTGAGCATTTTCGGATGAGCTCCAGCTGCACCAGTTTCTTCCCCTCTTGCTCTTCCAGTGATGGCTGGATGTCTGTCTGTACACAGTTCTGAACTTCAACCTCCACATAAGTCTTTGCTTCAGTCTGAGAGGAGGATTCTCGTTTCTGTTGACACAAAGCACTTAGACGCTCCTTTTCTTTTATAAGCCACTGTTGATCTGAGAAAAGATACACAAGGATGTGAATGTTAAGCATAAGGATACAAACACATTGTACTCGAGACTCTACCTGGTGCTCAAAACGCCCAGAGAAAATAAAAAGATCTAAATGATTTCATTATTACTATTAGGCACCATTCACACGTCCACAATTCTGTTCCGCATTTTGCGGAACGGAATTGTGGACCCATTCATTCCTATGGGCAATTGCGAATCCACTTCTGGTTCCGCAATCGCGTTCCCGAAAAAAAAAAGAACATGTCCTATTCTTGTCCGCAATTGCGGACAATAAAAGGCATTTTCTATATAGTGCCGGCGATGTGTGGTCTGCAAATTGCTGAACGCACATATCCGATGTCCGTGTTTTGTGGATCCGCAAAACACTTGCGGACGTGTGAATGGGGCCTTATTTCGTAGCTTGGTCGCAATACCGATGTATGTTATCTTGAAAATTGCACTCCTGAATACAGCATAAAAGCTGAATATTGATATTCCAAACCTTTAAAAGGGGTTGTCCGCTTTTTTTTTTTTATAGAGATGACTTAGGCCTCATGCACACGACTGCTTGTTTCCGCATCAGTTCCGTTTTATTTTCACGGAGAGGATGCTTCCCCATTCATTTCAATGGGTCCGTCAAAAAATGCGGATGGTCAACCGTTTTTGTTCCGCATCCGTGGTCCGTGTTTACATTCCGTCAAAAAAATAGAGCATGTCCTATTTTTTTCACGTTTGCAGACAAGGATAGGCATTATTACAATGGATCTGCCAAAAAAAACGATCCGCAAAAAAAAGTTCCGTCATCCGTTTATTTTTGCGGACGCAAAATTTCGGTCGTCTGAAACCAGCCTAACTCGCACCAGTATACACACGAGTTGACTTGCTCTTACATCTGCAAGGAGTTTGTATGTTCTTCCTGTATGGGTTTGCGTGGGTTTCCTCCGGGTACTCCGGTTTCCTCCCACACTCCAAAGACATACTGATAGGTACCTTAGATTGTGAGCCCCGTTGGGGGCAGTTGGATGCTAATGTCTGTAAAGCGCTGCACAATATAGTAGCGCTGTATAAGTGCATAAAATAAATAAAAAATATCCAGGGAGCCAAGCGGAGCAGACAAGGTCGTTAAGCAAAGGAGCAAGCCAACAAGGAGCCAGGTAACTATGCTTTACTTTGCAAGTCTGCCCAGGAGAGGGGGTTTGCCAAAATACCCCCAAAGGTGCACAACCCTTTTAAAGGAGCTACCCTCAGAATAGCTCATCAGTATCAGATCAGTGGGGGATTGACAACCAGCTCCGCAGTCAGCTGTTTGCAGAGTATACAGCACTAGCACAAGTGCCAAAGCCCTTCAATGTTAACCTGTGGCAGTGCAGTGTAATTCCAGCTTCCTCTCCAATTCTAGTAAATGGGACTAACCGCTTTAATTACACTGCGCCCGCACTTCAATGAAGACGGTGTGCAGGTAAATGCTAAAGATGATGCAGCACTCGTACAAGTGCCATGGCACCTTCAGACTGCTAATCTGCAGGGGTGCCAGGAGTTGGACCCCCATCGATCTGATAATGATAACCTATTCTGAGGATATTTGAATACAGGTTGGGTAGCGCTCCACTTGGTGGACGCGGGTCTCAGGGAATGGTTCCTTAAGCCAAATACTCATGTAGAGAAAGGATGGTTCCTGGACACCACTTTACTTTGCTCAATATAGGTTTATTGCATACATAAATTGCAGATTGCCAGTAATAAAAGTCGACGTTTCGGCATAAATGCCTTCATCAGAACACTGGGAGTGCCACAGTATAGGAATTGGTATGTGGCTCTATGGCCTCGATGGCTAGATTGGTAGGGCAGTGTCTCTGCCGCTAAGGCTGCCATCATGTCACCTGGAATTGACTTCATAAACCATTAACAGCACCTGATAGTGCCCCACAAGTCGTTTCCAACAGTGTTTCCTGCGCTTTTCCTGTATTTAAAATCAACTAAAAATCGCCTTTTAAAATCCTTGCAGAAGTCAAGATAGAAGTCAAGGGGGCAGCGCCCTCCTTGACTCCAGGTCTGCCTTCCCTGGCCTAACCCCGCCCCTCTGCTGCATAACTGCCATTGGCTAAAGTTGCCGGGACCGTGCTCGTAAAGCCCGCGCATGCACAGTATGCCTCCTTTAGCAGCGCGATCCCGGCTCTCCCGCTGTGACTTGCACGTCTCCTGTACACTATGGGCGCATGCGCAGATAGTGTACAGGAGACGCGCAAGTCACAGTGGGAGAGCCGGGATCGCTCTGCTAAAGGAGGCACGCAAGTTACAGTGGGAGAGCTGGGATCGCGCTGCTAAAGGAGGCATACCGCGCATGCGCGTGCTGTACAAGCGCTGTCCCGGCAACTTTAGCCAATGTCAGTTATGCAGCAGAGAGACAGGGTTAGGGCAGGGAAGGCAGACCTGGAGTCAAGGAGGCCGCTGCCCCCTTGACTTCTATCTTGACTTCTGTAAGGATTTTAAAAGGCGATTTTTAGATGATTTTAAATACAGGAAAAGCGCAGGAAACACTGTTGGAAACGTCTTGTGGGGCACTATCAGGTGCTGTTAATGGTTTATGAATAGAGATGAGCAAACTTAAAAAAATAGTTCGACGTTGGGGTTGTGGTAATCGCCGCATCCCGTAATGGATTCCACTACCGCGGACTATCCCGGCATATGGAATCCATAAGGGGCGGTTTCCACGAACCCGAACTGTTGAAAAGCCGAAGGACCTGGGGTGACGTCACAGTCATGTGATCAGTGCAGGGGGCGTGGCTCAGCACTGGATTTGATCCGTGCTGAGCCACGCCCCCTGCACTGATCACATGACGGTGACGTCACCCCAGGTCCCTCGGCTTTTCAACAGTTCGGGTTCGTGGAAGCCGCCTCTTATGGATTCCATATGCCGGGATAGTCCGCGGTAGTGGAATCCATTACGGGATGCGGCGATTACCACAACCCGAACACCAAACTATTTTTTAAAGTTCGCTCATCTCTATTTATGAAGTCAATTCCAGGTGACAGGTTCGCTTTAACAACTAATCGGCCCCAATGCGGCTAATCATTTTTTCCTATGTTCGGAGGGCTTAACTCAAGTCAAGAGAGAAATAATTTCGGATAATGACTTACATTCTTGGACCTGCTGATTGATTAGCGACTGCTCCTGTTCCAGCTCCTTCTCTCCCTTCACCTGTGCAGTCTGAATCTGGCTTTTCAAGTCCTCCACGTACTGCTGCTGCTCTTCTATCTGTTTCCTGTAAGTGGCTCCTAATCCTCTCAACCCTTGCTGGTACTCCTCAGATGGAGTCTCTGAATTTCTATTAATTAAGGGAAAAAAACATTAGGAGTTACACTACTACATAATGAAGCTGAAGCTCTAAGCCGCAATCATTGACATCTACAATCACAACATTCAAGGTTATCCAGTGGACTGAATTTTACCGCTAGATTAAAGTTAGTGTAGTATACTAAAATCAGACTGAAAGAAACTTCCCTCTCCCATCTTACCACAGCCAGTACATGAATATGCCTTTATATAATGCCCACACAGAACTGTTCAAATAATATGAATGGTGTGGTTTAGTGCAGTGAAGGAGTCAAAGGTATATTTAATGGTAGTCTAAAAAAAAGTAAAAGGGTCAATGGTAAATTTTATGGTGGTCTATGGCAGTAAAGGGAAACACAGTACACCCACATGAATTATTAACTGTGAAGGGGTCAGTGGTAAAGTCCTGAGCAGTGAAGAAGTCAACACTACAGTGGTGTAAAGCAGTTAAGAGGTTAATGTTAAAGGTCCTGGTGGTCTAGGGCAGAGAAGGCAAACACTTTACCTCTGTCCCCTGCACTGATGTAACAGCCACACAGTTCTCTCTATTGTCGGCTGACTACAGGAACTGATTATTTTTTTTCCACTCCTCTCATGCTGCTCCCTGGGTATCCTGTCTTCAGGGAGCCCCTAGGAAAGTGCATGTTTATACTGGCCGTCTGGCCTAAAAATATGCATAATCTGAAACTTGAAAGAGCTAGGAAGTGTGTTCACCTAGATAACTTGAAAAAAAGATTTTATATTTATTTCAAGACTTGAAGGGGCTGTCTCACTTCAGAAAATGGCATTTATCATGTAGAGAAAGTTAATACCAGGCACTTACTAATGTATTATGATTGTCCATATTGCCTCCTTTGCTGGCTGGATTCATTTTTCCATCACATTATACACTGCTCATTTCCAGGGGTTACGACCACCCTGTAATCCATCAGTGGTGGTTGTGCTTGAGCACTATAGAAAAAACCACCAGCCTATGCTCACTCCAGCGATCCCGGCCACCAGAGAGCCCAGCGCCTTTCACTATAGTGTGCAGCATGACTGCCATTGCTGGATTGTAGGGTGGTCATAACCCCTAGGATAATGAAGTGGAAAAATGAATCCAGTCAGCAAAGGAGGCAATATGGACAATCACAATACATTAGTAAGTGCAGAACGGCATAGTCCGTTGCATTAGTAAGGGCTCTTTCACACTAGCGTTTTTGTTTTCCGCCATAGAGTTCCGTCGTCGGGTCTCTATGCCGGAAAAATCCTGATCCGGATTATCCTAATGCATTCTGAATGGAGAGAAATCCGTTCAGGATGCATCAGGATGTCTTCAGTTCAGGCCTGAAAAGCAGCGATTGGTGAACACAAAAATATAAAGGTGAAATGTTGATTGAAAACACAAGTACATATAAGGCCCCATTCACACGTCCACAACACACCATGCCGGCACTCCCGATAGAGATGCCTATTCTTTTCCACAGGCTGCAGACAAGAATAGGACATGCTCTATCTTTTGCGGAACCGCGGCCGGATGTTTTGGGGCCGAAACCCGGAAGTTCGGGGCCGTGGCTCCGCAAATGCAGAAGCGGAGAGCACATAGTGTGCTCTCCGCATCATGTCCGGCCCCATTCACAATGAATGGGTCCGCATCTATTCCACAGAATTGTGAAATAGATGCGGACTAAAATGCGGACGTGTGAATGGGGCCTAACAGTCTTCAACTTGCATAAGCCAGGAGGACTTGACTGAAGAATATGAGGCAGTATTGTCCATACTGCAGCTACAAGGATCCCTCTGGTTTTTTCCCTGTAGTACTTCATATTAGAGAGCTTTCGTAAAGGGGTTGCAGGTTCGGAGCTGAATCCAGACATATCCCCTTCTTTACCCAGGCAGCCCTCTGATATGAGCGCTCAAGCATTTCATGGTCCGATGCTCCCCCTTGCCCTGCGCTGTATCGCGCAGGGCAAGGGCTTTTCGTTTACATTTTTACACTGCTAGGCGGAGACGTGACACTTCTTATACACCAGAAAGAGATTTATTTTCTACGTTAAGTTCTTGCTACTAATAACAGATACAGTAAAAGCAATCATGGATGTGTTCATAGGTTTACACTGGAATAGTGCAGTTAGTTCACAGGATGCCAATGCACAGTGTGCTGCCAATAATATGCATTAAGCGAGCAGATAATTGCACAGAAATGTGAGCGCACTTCACAAAGCATTGCAGACAATGATTCTGCATTTTAATGGAAGCCCCAGAAATAACTGATCTTACCTTATGTTGTGCTACGCCTCCTCCGTGTTTGCAGAGAGAAAGAAACCATAATGTAAGAGATTCTCTATCTAAGCCCTATGGAGGCTCGTGTAGGGGAAGCATCTCAATAAAAACACATCAGCAGCGAGGAGACTACGCTGTCAGGCTGCGCTCCACCTCTCATGCAGAGGACCGCCCAGGCTAGTGCAGGGGTTTGGCCGGCTAGAGTCTACCATAGCATAATGCAGGTCTCCGTTACTACAGCAGCTCAGTAACATGGAATGACTGTACTGAAACACTGAGGATGCATTACTTCTCACTAAGAAAATCATCTATACCATCATATAACGAGCTGAAAATACCGTATGTCAGTTACCACACCGTAACAATCAGGGAAATTAAAACTAGTGGCCATTATACGGAGTATTTTTATTGGACATTTCTGTTAACCCCTTAAGGACCAAGGGCGTACATGTACACCCTGTGTTTAAACTGCTACTGCACCCGATGTGGGCGCAGTAGCAACATGGTTCCTGCTGATGTAGATCAGCAGGAACCATGTTCTAATGCCGAGGGGGGTCATGTGACCCCCCCGTATCGGCGATCGCTGCAAACCGCAGGTCAATTCAGACCTGCGGTTTGCAGCGGTTTCAGCGATCTCTGATCCCCGCGGTCTATGACCGCGGGGATCAGAGAGTTAATTGCCCCAAAGGTAATTATTTTAACCCCCTGCATCCCCGATCTTGTTATGGCGGCGGGGGTGCAGGGGAGTGGTGCGGCGGCGGGAGGCGGTGCGGGAGGCGGGCGGTGCGGCAGGCGGGATCGCAATAGCGATCCCCGCCCGCCTCCCTTGTAATAATTCCCTGGTGTCTAGTGGTTCTATCAGAGTGCCAGCACATTGCTGGCACTCTGATAGAAAACGGCTGGCATCTGTGCTGCAGATGCCAGCCGTTTAACCCTTCCTTACCGCGGTCCGGACGGACCGCGGTATGGAAAGGTGTTAACAGGGAGGAGCTCCCTCCCTCTCCCATCGGGGGCTGCTGTGCCTATGCAGCCCCCAGGATGGGATCGCAGAGGAGGGAGCTTCCCTCCTCCCCATCCATCACCCACTGCTCTCTAATGGCAGTGGGTGATGGTTACCATGGCAGCAGGGCGCTTTCAGAGCGTCCTGCTTGCCATGGTATAGTAACTCTGGTCAGACTTCTGCTAAAGGCAGAAGTCTGACCAGACTGTGAAAAGTAAAAAATACAGTGCAGTACACTATATAGTGTACTGTACTGTATTATATAGACACCAGATCCACTGGATCTACAAGAACCAAGTGGGTCTGGGTCCAAAAAAAAACACAAATCACTGAATAAAAAGTAAAAAAAATAAAATACACTACACATATTAGGTATCGCCGCGTCCGTAAAAAACAGCTCTATAAAAATATCACGACTGAACCCCTCACGTGAACGCCATAAAAAAAAAAAAAAAAATGGTGTAAATAAGCCATTTTTTGGCACCTTACATCACTAAAAGTGTAATACAAAGCGATCAAAAAGGCGTTTGCCTCCCAAAATAGTACCAATCTAACCGCCATCTCATGGCAGAACTTCAGCTGTGTTTTGGTGTGCTCAGAACAGCAGAACTTCAGCTGTGTTTTGGTGTGCTCAGAACAGCAGAACTTCAGCTGAACTTTCCACTGTAGCAGAACTTCAGCTGTGTTTTGGTGTGCTCAGAACAGCAGAACTTCAGCTGAACTTTCCACTGTAGCAGAACTTCAGCTGTGTTTTGGTGTGCTCAGAACAGGTAAGGAATTTGTTAGACTGGTGTTGCTATTGTCTGATTGCTAATGAGCATAGGGCCATTAAGGTGTTAATTTTGTTGTTGTAGGAGGGGCTTTTGTAGGAGTGTGTGTATATATAGCCGCATAGTATTAGCTTGCCTAATTCTAGCTTGCATCATTCTCAAAGTGCAGCATTTCTAAGTGCACTAGAGATATACAGGAGATACTCAGGAGGTAATCTGGAGGTGAGTTCAATCTAATAAGTTTTGTTTAACATATTTTCTTGCATTAAAATGGCAGACCTGATTCAGTGCAGGAATTGTTGTGCTTTTATTTCATGTTTCACTCTTCGCAGGTTTGGATGCTGTCTGATCTGCAGACAGTTCTCCATAATGCAGCAGGAAATTGCATTTTTGAAATCTGAGATTTGTAAAGTAACTGTTAGACAAACTCAGGCTTGGCAGGTTGCAATGCCACTGCCACAAAGGCCCCCAGAAATGGAAGATGGGTTACTGTAGGTTCTGGTAGACTTAGAGCTGTTGATAGAAGACATGTCCCACAGTCGGTGGCTCTCTGTAATTCATTTGCAGCACTTTCAGAATGCAAGAGCAACATGGAGGATGGCCCAGGCACAGTGGGTGAGGAACAATCATCTCCTATGCCTAAGGTATGCAAGACTACTGACAAAGACAAAAGGATATAGTGAGTACTAATAGTAAGCAGCTATTGGTGGGCGATTCTATCCTAAGAGGTGTGAAGATTGAAGAACAGGGTTTTGTGAGATGTCTCCCTGGTGCTACTGCTAGCAGGGACAGGCGACGTATCCTTAACATTATTAAGCAAGCAAAAATGGAAAAGGAGGTGGATGTTATTGTCCATCTTGGGACAAATGATCTGGCTTGCAATGAAGTTTCAAAGGTGAAGGAAGCTTTTCACACACTTGGTAATGATATACGGGAGATTGCATCGACTGTCTCATTCTCTGCAGTTCTGCCCGTGCATAACCGTCAGCAGGACAAGCAGTTGCGTATTAAGGAATTCAATGTATGGCTTGGTGAATGGTGTTTGAACCAGGGATTTGGCTTTGTGTCTCATGTTGGCTCTAGCTGGAATGGAAAAGAACTGTACAAGAAAGATGGCTTGCATCTTTCTCCCAAAGGAACGAATGTCCTCAGTGAACAGTTCAAAGTTTTTGCTAAGGAACATTTAAACTAGGAAAGGGGGCACAAAGAGACAATCCATGAGTTCGGCTGCCCCCGAAAAAACAATGCCAGAAGATGCCAGGAGCTGAAAAGATAAGAAATGACAAGCTGAGAGTCTTGTCTACAAATGCTCGCAGTTTAGGGAATAAGATCAACGAACTTGAGTCTGTAATGGCATCTGAGAATATAGATTTAGTGGCTGTTACTGAGACATGGTTCAATGAGGAGTAATGACTGGGATATAACAATACCTGGGTTCTCTCTATATAGGAAAGACAGAGAAGGCAAGAAAGGCGGTGGAGTGGCCCTATATGTGAAAGATAGCATAAAATCTAATCTAATACAAGTCAGCGAAACCAATTTAGAGTCAGTTTGGGTTACGTTGCAGCTCGGTAATCATAAGGTAACTCGTGTAGGTGTCATATACAGACCACCAAGCCAAGTCAAAGAATTGGATGATCTACTAGTCGAGGAAATGGCTAAAATGACATTGAAAGGGAAGTTGTCATAATGGGAGACTTTAATCTTCCTGATATAAACTGGAAAACCAAAATAGCTAGTTCTGCCAGGAGTACTGACATTCTAAATTCCCTACTGGGATTATCTCTACAGCAAGTAGTTGAGGAGCCAACCCGGAAGGAGGCGATTTTAGATTTAGTATTCACAAATGGCAATTTGGTATCTGATATCACTGTAGGGAAAGCTTAGGATCAGTGATCACCAGTCAGTGTGGTTTACTATAAGTACAGTGACTGAGTCACTCCACACAAAAACAAAAGTTTTAGATTTTCGGAAAACAGACTTTTCTAAAATGAGATCAGTGGTATACGAGTCCCTATCAGACTGGAACAATTTCAATGGAGTCAAGAGAAATGGGACTACTTCAAAGTGGCACTATTGAAGGCAACAGAAAAGTGCATTAGGCTCGTCAGTAAAAGCAAAAAAAGGAAGAGACCACTGTGGTACTCAGCAGAAGTGGCCAAAATTATTAAAAACAAAAAGATGGCATTTAGTAAGTATAAAAACACCCAAAACGAGGATGACCGGAAATCTATAAGATGAGGCAGAGAGAGGCCAAGCAAGTTATAAGAGCTTCTAAAGCTCAAGCAGAAGAGAAATTAGCTCAGTCAGTGAAAAAAGGTGATAAGACATTCTTCAGATACATAAATGAAAAAAGGAAATTAAAAAAGGAATTACCAAATTAAAAACAAAAGAAGGAAGGTATATGGAAGAGGATAAAGAACTAGCTGACTGCCTCAATGAATACTTCTGTTCAGTTTTACAAAGGAAAATGAAGGAGAAGGACCTCAGTTAGGGAGGAAGACTCATGAATCCTTTGATGCATGTGTCTTTACAGAGGAAGAGGTTCTAAGTCAGCTGTCTAAAATTAATACAAATAAATCACAGGGGCCTGATGGGATACACCCAAAGCTATTAAAAGAGCTTAGAGGTGTACTAGCAGAACCATTAACAGATTTATTTAACCAATCACTGGTAACAGGTGTCATCCCAGAAGACTGGAAATTAGCAAACGTTGTGCCAATTCACAAGAAAGGTAGTAGAGAGGAATCGGGCAACTATAGGCCGGTAAGCCTGACATCAATAGTGGGGAAATTAATGGAAACCATACTCAAGGAGAGGATTGTGGAACATCTAAAAACTCATGGGTTGATTGATGAAAAACAGCATGGGTTTACTTCAGGGAGATCATGTCAAACTAATCTTATTGACTTTTTGATTGGGTGACTAAAATAATAGATGGCGGAGGTGCAGTAGACATCGCTTATCTGGACTTTAGTAAGGCTTTTGATACTGTCCCACATAGAAGGCTTATCAATAAACTACAGTGTTTGAACTTGGGCTCACATATTGTTGAATGGATTAGGCAGTGGCTGAAGGACAGAAAACAGAGGGTTGTAGTCAATGGAGTATATTCAGACCATGGTATTGTTACCAGTGGGGTACCTCAGGGATCTGTTCTGGGACCTATATTGTTTAATATCTTTATCAGCGAAATTGCAGAAGGCCTCAATGGTAAGGTGTGTCTTTTTGCTGATGACACAAAGATTTGTAACAGGGTTGATGTTCCTGGAGGGATACACCAAATGGAAAAGGATTTGGGAAAACTAGAGGAATGGTCAAAAATATGGCAACTAAAATTCAATGTTGATAAGTGCAAGATAATGCACCTGGGGCGTAAAAACCCAAGAGCAGAATATAAAATCAGTGATACAGTACTAACCTCAGTATCTGAGGAAAGGGATTTAGGGGTCATTATATCAGACGACCTAAAGGTGGGCAGACAATGTCATAGAGCAGCAGGTAATGCCAGCAGAATGCTTGGGTGTATAGGGAGAGGCATTACCAGTAGAAAGAGGGAGGTGCTCGTGCCGCTCTACAGAGCACTAGTGAGACCTCATTTGGAGTATTGTGTGCAGTACTGGAGACCATATCTGCAGAAGGATATTGAAACTTTGGAGAGAGTTCAGAGAAGAGCTACTAAACTAGTACATGGATTGCAGGACAAAACTTACCAGGAAAGGTTAAACGACCTTAACATGTATAGCTTAGAAGTAAGAAGAGACAGAGGGGATATGATAGAAACTTTTAAATACATAAAGGGAATCATCACGGTAAAAGAGGAGAGAATATTTAAAAGAAGAAAAACTGCTACAAGAGGACATAGTTTTAAATTAGAGGGGCAAAGGTTTAAAGGTAATATCAGGAAGAATTACTTTACTGAGAGAGTAGTGGACGCATGGAATAGCCTTCCTGCAGAAGTGGTAGCTGCAAATACAGTGAAGGAGTTTAAGCATGCATGGGATAGGCATAAGGCCATCCTTCATATAAGATAGGGCCTGGGGCTATTCATAGTATTCAGTCTATTGGGCAGACTAGATGGGCCAAATGGTTCTTATCTGCCGACACATTCTATGTTTCTATGTTTCTATGTTTCTATCCCGCAAAAAATGAGCCCCTTCATAAAATAATTGCCAAAAAAATAAAAAAACTATGCCTCTCAGACTAAAACATGATTTTTTTTGTTTCAAAAATGCTTTTCAGTGTTAAATGTAAAAATATTTAAAAAAAGTAGACATATTGGGTATCTCCACGTCCGTAAGAATCTGCTCTATAAAAATATCACATGACCTAACCCCTCAAGTAAACACTGTAAAAAAAATAAAATAAAAACTTTGTCAAAAAGCCATTTTTTTGTCACCTTACATCACAAAAAGTGTAATAGCAAGCGATCAAAAAGTCATATGACCCCCCAAATAGTGCCAATCTAACCGCCACCTCATCCCGCAAAAATTATACCCAACCTGAGACAATCGCCTAAAAACTGAAAAAAATATGGCTCTCAGACTATGGAGACACTAAAACATATTTTTTTGTTTCAAAAGGATATTATTGTGTAAAACCAAAATAAATAAAAAAGTATACATATTGGGTATCGTCGCGTTCAGTAACGACCTGCTCTATAAAAATATAACATAACCTAACCCCTCAGGTGAACGCCGTAAACATAAAAAATAAAAACGTTGTAAAAAAGTCATTTTTTGTCACCTTACATCACAAAAAGTGTGATAGCAAGTGATCAAAAAGTCATATGCACCCCAAGATAGTACCATTCAAACCGCCATCTCATCCCATAAAAATGAGCCCCTACATAGGACAATTGCCAAAAAAAAAAAAAAAACTATGGCTTTCAGAATGTGGAGACACTAAAAATCATTTTTTCAAAAATGCTTTATTATGTAAAACTGAAACAAAAAACCCAAAAAGTAGACATATTTGGTATTGTCGCGTCCGTAACAACCTGCTCTATAGAAATAGCACACAATCTAACCTGTCAGTTCAACGATGTAAATAACAAAAATACAAAACTGTCCCAAAACAGCTATTTTTTGCAAATTATCCATTTTAATCCATTTTTCCAGTAACAAAGCAAGGGTTAACAGCCAAACAAAACTCAATATTTATTGCCCTGATTCTGTAGTTTGCAGAAACACCCCATATGTGGTTGTAAACTGCTGTATGGCCAAACGGCAGGGCACAGAAGGAAGGGAACGCCATATGGTTTTGGAAGGCGGATTTTGCTGGACTGGTTATTTGACACCATGTCCCATTTGAAGACCCCTGATGCACTCCTACAGTGGAAACTCCAAAAGCGACCCCATTTTGGAAACTACGGGATAAGGTAGCAGTTTTGTTTGTATTATTTTAGGGTAAATATGATTTTTGGTTGCTCTATATTACACTTTTTTTGAGGCAAGGTAACAAAAAATAGAAATTCCGAAATTTCATCTCCATTTGCCAATAACTCTTGTGGAACACCTAAAGGGTTAACAAAGTTAGTAAAATCAGTTTTGAATACCTAGAGGGGTGTAGTTTCTTAGATGGAGTCACTTTTTTGGAGTTTCTACTCTAGGGGTGCATCGGGGGGCTTCAAATGGGACATGGTGTCAAAAATCCAGACCAGCAAAATCCGCCTTCCAAAAACCATATGGCGTTCCCTTACGTCTGCGCTCCACCGTTTGGCCATACACCAGTTTACGCCCAAATATGGGGTGTTTCTGAAAACTACAGAATCGGGGCAATAAATATTGAGTTTTGTTTGGCTGTTAACCCTTGCTTTGTTACTGGAAAAAATGGATTCAAACGGAAAATTTTCCAAAAAATCGAAATTCTGAAATTTTATCTCCATTTGCCATTAACTCTTGTGGAAAACCTAAAGGGTTAATGACGTTTGTAAAATCAGTTTTGAATACCTTGAGGGGTGTAGTTTCTAGAATGGGGTCATTTTTGGATGGTTTTTATTATGTAAGCCTCACAAAGTGACTTCAGACCTGAACTGGTCCCTAAAAAGTGGGTTTTTGAAAATTTCTGAAAAATTTCAAGATTTGCTTCTAAACTTCTAAGCCTTGTAACGTCCCCAAAAAATAAAATGGCGTTCCCAAAATGATCGATACATGAAGTAGACATATGGGGAATGTAAATCAATAACTTTTTTGGGCGGTATTACTATGTATTATAGAAGTAGAGAAATTGAAACTTGGAAAATTGCTAATTTTTCAAAATTTTTGGTAAATTTGATATTTTTTTATAAATAAAAATGAAATTTTTCGACTTAATTTTACCAGTGTCATGAAGTACAATATGTGACGAAAAAACAATCTCAGAATGGCCTGGATAAGAAAAAGCGTTTTAAAGTTATCACCACATAAAGTGACACTGGTCAGATTTGCAAAAAATGGCCTGGTCCTAAGGTGAAAATGAGCCCGGTCCTTAAGGGGTTAAACATTACATTAAAAACACAAACAAACGTAAGAAATTATAGCAATAAAGTATCTGAATCCTTCAAAATGATAATGCATCATTAATTATTACTGTTTACTACTGAGGATGCTGAAAGTACCTATTGTTTAAGATGAGAGAGCTCCCTTTAGAGGATGAGGAGAAATCTCCGGACAGGTCCAGCCAATCCAGAGAGCAATCACTTACAAACGATGCCCGACTGTCCTGTAGAAATAACCAGCATTAGGTGTCACATACAAGTTAGCAAAAGTGGATCGTATACTGGTGTCACACTGTTCTGAACTCACTGGGGGTTGTCTAGAATTAGAAAAACAGCCCCAAACCTGTCCATGGGTCCACTCAGACGTCCGCAACTGTTTTGCGGTCCGCAAATTGCCGGCATATAATAGAAATGCCTTTTCTTGTCCGGGGCTGCGGACAAGAACAGGACATGTTCTATTTTTTTGAGGGGCCACGGAACGGAAGTGCGGATGCAGACAGCACACGGTGTGCTGTCCACATCTTTTGCAGCCCCGTTGAATTTTGCGGAACAGATGCTGACCCATTTTGCGGACGTGTGAATGGACCCTGAAGTGAATGGGGCTGAGCTGTGATACCATACACAACCTGTGACCAGTTGTGGTGCGGTTTCTGGGAAAAAAAAAAAAAACAGCCATCTTTTTCTAGTCTTGGAGAACCCCTTTAATTAAAAAAGCAATAAATATATTAACTTGCGTAATCAATATTACATTACAGACGCCATTAAGTTGTTACTTGCAAAACTGCATTACATGATCCTCTTTAGAGGGGTCCTCTCACTTCGGCAAAAGGCATTAATCATGTAAAGAAAATTAATACAAGACACTTACTGATGTATTGCGATTGTCCATATTGCTTCTTTCGCTGGTTTGATTCATTTTTCCATCTCATTATACACTTCTCGTTCCCATGGTTACAATCACCTTGCAATCCAGCAGCAGTGGCCGTGCTTGCATGCTATAGAAAAAAAAAACGCCAGCCTCTCTGGTGGCCGGGAATGTGGGAGTGCACATAGGCCGCCGCTTTTTCCTATAGTTTGCAAGCACGACCACCGATGCTGGATTGCAGGGTGGTCGCAACCATGGAAATGAGACGTGTATAATGTGATGGATAAATGTGTGTAGCCAGCAAAGGAGACAATATGGACAATCACAATACATTAGTAAGTGCCTTGTATTAACTTGTTCTACATAATAAATGCCATTTGCTGAAGTGAGAGAACCGCCAATAAGCACAATAAAGTGATAAACAGGGCCAGGCAGTAAAACGTCATCATGCTTGCCTGGCCCTGTTAATCAAAGTGCATAGGGTGCGGCAGTTGCAGAGAGAGCTGAGCCTCTAGGTGTAAGGGTAACGCCCCTGTTGCTCCGAGAGGCTCATTTAAATGTATTAAAACATCATTTTTCTCAGTAATACGGACACATATGGACACGAGACCAACACAGATGCCTTCCGCTGACAAGTGCACATGTAACAGGTCAGCCAGTGCCACATAATACTGAGGCACCAATAATAAGTGTTGTACATAATGCACCAACCGTATCCAAAGGACAATATCAATACATAGTTCAGTTCAATTCGCTAAGGCCCTAGGCTTCGTTCACATCACCGTTTAGCCTTTTGGTTCTCCTGCTCCGTTTAGGAGCAGGAGAACAGAAAGAACGAATTCAGCACATAACGGTGATGTGAACGAAGCCTGAGGACCCCATAGACTATAATGGGGTCCGTTAGGTTTCCACTCAGAAGATGATTTTGGAGCAGAGACAAAAGTAACGCATTTTCTGAGCGCATACCTAACGGACCCCATTATAGTCTATGGGGTCCTTAGGCTTCGTTCACATCACTGTTATGTGCGGAATACGTCCTTTCCGTTCTCCTGCTCCTAAACGGAGCAGGAGAACAGAAAGGCAGAACGGTGATGTAAACGAAGCCTTACTCCATATTTTTCTCACTCCCATCAACAGAAAGGGCCATTCTTGTCCATGAAAACGGACAAGAATAGGACCTGCTCTATAAATTGCCGTAAAAGCCACACAAATCCACAAAAAAAGAAATACAGATGTCGGAAAAGCCTCATAGAAATTAATGGATCAGTGTGCTATCTGCAAATAAAATGCAGACACCACCGTGAAACAATACAGTTGTGTGCATGTGACCTATATCAAAACTAAGAAAGAATAACAAGCAAATAAAACAATTAAGTAAAAGCCTTTAATACAGAACTTGTTATTCAGTTAAGATGATGCAATCTGCAATGGTCCACCTAGAGCAGGGATGGGCAAACTGCGGCCCTCCAGCTGTTGTAAAACTACAATTCCCACCATGCCCTGCTGTAGGCTCATAGCTGTAAGCAGTCTTCGCATGCTGGGAGTTGTAGTTTTGCAACAGCTGGAGAGCCGCAGTTTGCCCATCCCTAGCCTAGAGAAACAGCCAATGCTGTAATGGTGGATCCAATAAATGATATATATATTTTACAATTACATCAGAAAAGTGATGAAATCATCAATGAAACAACATGGTGGGTTTAAGACTGTGATGTCATCAGCATATTTTATCAGCATCCACTGTCACCCAACTGATGGCCAGTGTAATCACACTCCCTGACAAAAAAAACACAACGCACCCAGATAGAAATGTCAGATTGCTGCAAAACTCTGCGTGCAGCTATGTCTCAGGCAGATACGTAAATGATTACAGGTGGGGTCGGACTTTGGGAAGGAGTGCATCACTGGACTGAGAGAAGCAGGATGGCTGCTTTTCTAGACTGCCTGCCTTCTATTCTGTTCTGATCTACATGTCAGGAGGCTCAGAGAGCAGCGGTTATGTGAGGGCATACATAAATGGCGAACAGACTCCAGACAGCCCATGCAGATCACCGGATCACCGGGACTGTTCTATCCACTGACGAGCACGAGCAGCTCCCACGGTTTCATTGTCCACCATTCAGACACAGGTGGCACCTTCTTAACACGCCCCCGTCTCTGCCCGGACCTTTTCCAGGCTTAAAGGAAATTTGGTGTCACGGGACCCATTACGGGCCCTGCCATTGACAGCCAGCCACCATCACCTTCATTTGGTGATGTTGTGAAAGAGAAACCTGGACTGCTACAGACTGGAACCGTATTATCTTACGTGACGAATCCAGGTTCTGTTTGGGTTCCCACAACAGTCAGGTTTCAGTATGGAGGCCTGGTGGCAATCCTGCATTTGCTGTGGAGCGACACACTGCCCCAGCTGCTGGTGTGATGATCTGAGGAGCCATCACATATTAAAGTCAGTCACCCTTAGTAGTGATATGAGGGAAACTAACGGCTCAGCGATATCTGCAGGACGTCCTACAGCTACATGCCTGCAAACAGCAGGTCCACAATATACAGGCACCGGCCGTGTCAAACCCTTATCACAGATGCGGACCTATTGACTTGAATGTATCCACAAAATACGGCGTGGTGCGGAGCGGAGGCACTGATCGGAAGCCCGCAGAAGCACTACAAAGCGCTTCCATGAGCTTTTGAATCCGTGCCTCTGAACTGCAAAAGATAGGACATGTTCTATCTTTTGCCGTATATTGCGGATCGTGGACCCATTCAAGTCAATAGGTCTGCGGTGCAATATGGGATTCACACAATCAGCAATTTGCAGTCCATAGCACGGGCGGCGCACAGTCGTGTAAAATGAGCTCTAATGCGCACTCACAGCAAGGGTTTCACAGTAAGGTCTCTGCCAGATTGCAGCACTTCTTTAGCCTGCCGGTCACCAGATTTACCGTCAACCAAGCAATTATGGGACACCAGCTTCGGCAGCCTATGATCGTGCAAGGTCTACAGGCTGCAACATCTGTGGGCAAATGTGCTGTAGGATACCATACAGAACCTGTATCCATGCCCAACCATATCTCATCTTGTATCCTGGATGGAGGTGGCCCAACAGGGTACTGGAGCCCCCTTTCTATTGTACAGTTTTCTTCAATAAACGTTTCCCATCACTATTGTAATCACTTATATATATGATCATTAATTATATTCACCCATAGAAAATTTTAATTTGATTCCAACAACTCATTTGTTCATGAAATCAGATCCGAGGTAACATAATTTTGCCAACAATATAATCTCAGATGTTACTGGTTCGAATCATTGCCAAATAGGCTACAAAGAACAAACTTGAAGCAATTTAATTCATATAACTTTGATGAATTTCCAGATCACTTACTTATTTTATTTAAAGCATCGCTCTATGTATGAAGGCATGAATAGTATAAAAACTTACAGATCTCTTTTGCCTCAGCACAGCAGCCTCTGCGGGGTGATTAAATCGAAATCTATGAGATTTTCCTAAAACAATGATGGCTCCTAAAAAAAAGAAGATTTTGTTTTATTACAGATGGCAGAAATACGATTAGCTGTATACACATGCTCGTACATTTTGTGCTGATATAGAAAAGACTCACAGTGGTTAATGATATTACAGATATATGTTTTTTTTCTGCAAAGTTACATGGGATTTCCATTGGTTGGTAATATTATTTTAAGACCACAGACATTGACAACCAGCTTCCAGAAAACTATGGCAGCTGACATAACATTGGTGGGATTATGTTGAGAAATGCAGCAGGCATACGGCACCCATAGGCTTCCATTATTAAATAAAAATAAAAAAATCATGTTTACTTTTTTGCAGGATGCCTCTGCATTGAACCATGTAGTCAACTATAGCCTCATTCACACTTCAGTTATTTGGTCAGTTATTTCCATCAGTGACTGAGCCAAAACCAGTAGTGAAAAGGCATAGCTATATGAGCATTCCCAGAGGAGGAGGGCAATAAAGCAGTATCTGATCCACTCCCCGATTGGGTATATTGTCTCCTCCCACCCCTTTGCCATTTTCTCCGCCCTCTTCTATTTCCTGGTGCTCCCCTCCCCCTATCACCCCTACTGCTCCCTCTTTCAGGGTCAATGTCAGAAAGATCTGGATCAGAGGACGATATTTTAGACTCCATAGGGGAGTTGTCTTTTTTTCACTATCTGATACGCCCTGTTCTCCTTAAACTCGCTCAAGTCCCGTGTAAATTGTCTGTGCTTTCGTTCTTTGAGCACCCCCCGATATCTTTCCACCGACATTTCGAGGAAAGCCGCACGTTTATCAAAATCAGCGTCAGACTTAAACTTAAGGGCTACTTCCGTCAGTTCCTTCAGTCTCTCTGAACTTCTCTCAAAGATCTTCTTCTCCTCCTGTAATAGGATTTTCATTAGATTAGGGAGCTATTTGTAAGCTCCTCCTCCCACTGTTTCAATAGAGAGGGGGAGGTCACTCTAGGGGGCCGGTGTTAGACGGATCCGGAGACCCTTAGGAACTATATGGTGTTCAATATAACTCAAGAGTTCTCACCTCCCACCTAGATTTAATATTTTCTTTAAAACCACCATACAGCGCCTTAAAGGCGATCTTACAATTTGCAGAGTTAGACAGGCCCGGGATCTCCTTATCCGAAAAAATATCTCTCGCTTCCTGAATTAGTGCCTCAGTAAAAAGGGTACCCGTAAGAAAGCTGGCCATAATCAATAAATACAACAATTCTCGGATGCGTCCAGGTTGGAACGCACGTGTCATCAGTGTGCGGCAAGTAAATCGGGCATACTCAGTGATATTGCTCGTATTTGTAGTTACATGTAGGTACTGAGGCTGGCCCCTATTCTTAATTAGTGGACCCCAATACAGTAGTGTTTTGCTTCCACATCCCTTCCTGCGTTCCAGTGAGGAACGCAGTATGATGTCATCATTAGTGGGCAGTACCAGAAGTGGAGGGCAGGTAGCACGCACATGGAGACGCTGCTAGTCTGTACCTATACTCCGGCGGCAAGTGGCACCTCTTCAGGACCATCTGCTATCTTGGACCCTGGAGGGGGTTGGATACACTATTAGAGGCCACTGTCAGTAAGTAATATTATACACC